>CACVCL010034958.1:0-10268 GCA_902729485.2 Mus minutoides
CTCTCATGGCCTTGGTCTCAAACTAGGCTGGTCATTGTTGGCCCTTTTCTCAAATTCTTCTCCATCTTTTGACTCAGCTCACCTTGTAGGCCTCATAAACTGTGGGTCTAAGGTTTAGTGGCAGGGTTGGTGTCCCAATCTCTCCATTGGAAGTCTTGCCTGGTTACCGATGGCTGGCTTAGGCTTCATACCCTCCATTGCTAGGAGTCTTAGCTAGGGCCACCTTCATACATTTCTAGGAGTTTCCATTGTCAAAGACTTTAAGTAACAAGGAGAATAAGGAGAACCCAAGTGGGGCAAGGTGCTTGAATCTCACTGAGAAGGTAAAGTAGATTAGACAAGGAGGTACCAAGGGAGGGGACTAGGTATGAAAGTAAGGGGTAGGAATAAGAGGGACGAGGCTGGGGTAGGGAAGAGGGAGAGAGGATTTGGAGAGTTAACTGGATTGGGGGATGGCTTATCTCTGGGACCAAACAAAATTTTTAAAAGGCAAATTTGTTTGTTATTATAAAAATAAAATTTCCCATTGATTTTGACTAGAAATTTTGCTTTATAGCATTTATTTCTGAGAAAACTTGACAGAAGACTTAAAGAAACAGGTAAGGATATATTCACTGTGCCATAATTGAAGATGGGAATGCTAACCTATAAACAGTCAAACATTTATATGAATTAAGTTCATCAATGTTTCAAGAAACTACTTAAGAATGTCAAAAACAGATGGCTATGAAAAAATTTCCAAACACTAAGAAGCTCTTTAAAAGAGTTACGTGAAAAATCATGAAACAATATTAAATATTAATAATAAAATAGCTTTTAATATATTAAGTATATACAGGAACATGTATCCTATGTGAATGCATGGGAAGAAAGTAGGAAGGCACTTAACTTATTCAATTACAGAGCTCAGGTGAATGGAGATGATTGTGAGCAAACATAGGTAAAGAAAGATTTCTGCCTTTGGTGATTCTAACACATACCACTTCACCCTACAAAACCAAGCTTCAGTTGAGCATTATTTCTTTGTACATTTCTGGCGGTAATATCCAAACACAGACCCCTGTAACAGTGTATACATGTTTGTACCTTGCCAGCACCCCCTGAAGAGTCTTTTTCAAGTAAGAAGGCAAAGCTACAGCTTTGTTAAATGTGAAGTTTCTACCAGAAATATCAGCACTAAGGAAGTATCCAACAGAAAAAAAAAATGATGATAAAGAATAATCTGGAGAGTAATAAGAAGACACAGCAGATGACAGAAATCCAGCCGTAACCAAGTTACTCCTTCACAGGAAATGTAGCATATCAAAAAATATATACTTTACTCCCAGAAATATCTCCTTATACCAAGGTGCAAAATTTGGTAATTATTATAGAACTGAGAATAGTACCCCTTCTCTCACAATCTCATTCTCCCATTCCGTATTCCCTGGTTACTTGCAGACAGTATTGATTTTTGTTCCAAGTGTCTTTCTTCATGGACTCCCCTCCGGACCTCAGGGAGCTTGAGCAGCTAGTGTGTGTTCCAGAAGCTTTGTGGGTTTGGATTATGAGCATTGATTTTCTCCTCTTTGTAGGAGCAGGCTCTGAGCAAGACTCTCTCCTGACCTGCACAGAAGATGCTAGTGGTCTTGGAGAGTGTGGGGAGGAACATGCCCAGGACTCTGCAAAGGACATCATCTACCTGACCAGCTTTTCCATGGGGAGAGGACACTCAAGAAAAGGGGACAATGGCCTCAGTGCAAGACCAATTTTGTCCGTGCTATACACTGGACAAGCAGAGTTCAATATGCATTTTCCAGGATTATCAAAAACAAGAGATTTTCATGGGCTACATATGTTCTGTATGGTTTAAGTAGAACATTCTTAGTAAAGAATGTAATAGTAGTGGATTCTTTTGTTTGTTTGTTTGTTTGTTTGTCTTTTTGAGACAGGGTTTCTCTGTATAGCCCTAGCTGTCCTGGAATTCACTTTGTAGACCAGGCTGGCCTCGAACTCAGAAATCCCGAGTGCTGGGATTAAAGGCATGCGCCACCATGCCCGGCTTAGGCTTAGTGGATTCTTTTTAAGAAAAAGTACAACAGCCAATGATCTCAGTTATAGCTTGAATTGTGTTTATTTTAATGTCACATTGTTAAAACATGACAGCCATGAAAAACAAGGAGATACTTTAGTTACTACACACAGTAAAACTCAGAGAGTTTGAGTCTGGATAGAAACACAAAAGTAAAGTCTGTGCTTGAATGTGGAAGAGTTTGGAGTTCTGAGCCTGGTAGCAACTGACTGTAGATTTCTGTTTAAGATTTGCTCACTTTCGCTGGGTGGTGGTGGCTCACGCCTTTAATCCCAGCACTTGGGAGGCAGAAGCAAGCATATTTCTGAGTTCGAGGTCAACCTGGTCTACAAAGTGAGTTCCAGGAAAGCCAGGACTATACAGAGAAACCCTGTATCGAAAAACAAAAACAAAAACAAAAACAAAAACAAAAACAAAAAAAGAAAAAGAGTTGCTCACTTTCTCCACGAGTCTGGTGGTTGTGGGAACAGAGGCAGGAAAATGAGGCAACCTAAAAGACGAGCAGACACAGAAGAAATGTCTAGAAATGTTGGTTTTGGCATTTTCCAGTGCTTGCAAGTGTTTAAGATCATGAGACTGATGTCATGTAAACCAAACAGTTCCTGAGACCATGGGAGATGGTGATGAAGCTTATTTCAGAGACCAGGGTCAAGGGGCTCACTTTAAAACAAAACAAAACAAAACAAAACAAAACAAAACACTGAAAACTAAACCCCCAAATAAATATTTCCTTATTGATTATGTAAGACAAGTAGTCTGCCTTCTATAAAAATACTATAGGCTACTTCTTGAACATGCCATTAACTAAAGTTAGTTTAGTCCACAAGGACATGAAAAAAGGCCATAATGGGTGCCCAAAGCAGTAGGTAGAGCTAAACTTTATAGATAATATGGTTTTCCTACAGTTATATTCATTTGCTAGTTTGAGTTATAATTAAGGAATACAAGAGGTTAATGGTGATTAATGATAAAACACAATAGCAAGAAATAGTATAGTAAAGTTATTTAAATTTCTGAAGTTTATGATGTCATTGAAATGACTGGAGAACTGAAACACCTTTCTTCTAGATGCCCAGGAGTGTGGGCACTGCTGCAAACATTCTAAATCCTGTTTCGTTCCAGGCTAGTTTTCTTTTCTCAAGAACTGAACTGATGGGTAACTATATCTTTGTCTCCTTGCCAGAGGGAGGGAAAAGGGAGATATAAAAGAATATTTCTGATGATGAAGGTATTCTAGAGGTACAGGGAGGAAAACCTCTAAGATTAGTTCTAGAAAAGGATTTGGAAGAGCCATAGGAAAACAAAATATAATTGTATACAGGAGTCAAAATGCAAACAACATAAGAAATACTTCAACAAATCCCTCCATGAGCCATCCAGGACAAGTAAACGTAGCCGGGAATATTTCTCATGAGTTTTTTGAATTTGTGGGTAGAAAACAGGACTTATTATGCTGAAAAAGGATTTACATCACCCAAATTACCTCAGGAGTGACATTTCAGTGATTTGATCAGGAGCCCTGAAGATACCTCTGAATGAAATAAACAAAAGTTTCCAGACAAACCCTGAGGATAAGCTATTTAAAGGGAACACAGAACATGGTGTATTGAAAGAAATAGATCATACCGAGCTCTCAGGAACTTTGTCAAGAATAACATGGGCTTTCACATGTTAAAATAACAGATGAGTTATGGGTAGTAAAGAACTGAATTAAAATTTTGACACAGAGCTGGTGAGGTTCAGCAGCTGAAAGAACTTGCCTGACAACCAGTTGAATTCTTGGATCCTGTAGTGAGAGGATAGAATAGGTTCCCACCAGTTCTCTAATTTCCACATGCATGCTATGTGTGCTGATCCCAGCTCACACACACACACACACACACACACACACACACACACACACACACACCACTTTATATATGTGTCTGATAGAGACAGACCAGGAAATTCCACACATTACAAGGCATTTTTCAGAGCAAGTGAAAAATGAAAGTGGCAAGGAAGGAGTTAATCTCTGCTGGGAGCCTACAGGAATGTTTATCAACCCTGGCACAGGGCTCCTTTCTCCCTTTTGGTGAGTTAAGTCCAGCTCTGCTTTGTTCAACTCTGCCCATTTGAAGAGTGCTTAGCCCTGACCTTCTGCCAGAGAGACTGATGACAAGGACAGTTTGCACTAACCTTGACATTCACCTGGGTAAATGGCTTTTTCCACAAGTAGTCAGCAAACAAGGAAAGCCAGTGAAGAGCTAATGAATCTGCACCTGAGAGAGACTGAACAACAACTGTGCTTTTAAAGACGCACAGTCCTTAGAAGGTGCAACCCATCTGGTATGCAAAGGGTTAGGGGAAATTTACTCCTTTAGTCTATACGGTTTAAAAATGAATAAACATAAACAAACCCTGGCCTTAAAATCTGCCCTAATGGATACTTTGTAAGTTGGTCACTCCAGTCTATACTACCTCAAGATGAAGTAGGGTGCATCATTTTGTGGTACCCAAGGGAGGCAGATCTATGTTTCAGTCACTGGGATGTCAATGGATATTTTCTCAGACAATACTCATGTCATTCCACATAAATCGAGGATCTTTTTTTTTTTTTTAAGTCCCTGACCTTATCATCTCTACCATGTGTAGTAAGAAGAAATTCCCATAAAGGAATTCAGACACTTTTCTTTGTAGACAATTAGAGAAAGCAATTTCCCCTCATGAGATTCCTATGATGAAATATAAATCCTACTAGGTTAAAGTAAAGAAAGGCATCCTCTGACACTTTCCATCTGAATACCCACCAATTCCCTATCTTTGATATTGGCTATCCCGTTTTAATAAAGTTCCTCAATTATAGCCCTTTCTAGTCTCGTTAGTTGTTATCCTTCACACAGCTTTACCAGATCTGTCCTTTATTTCGAATTTGTGTATATTGAATCTTTTTAGATTTATGGTAAGAAATGAAGAAGGAAGGAGTCCTGTTTTTAATCTGCTAAATCTTGCTCAATTCTGAAATATTTAATGAACGTTCTTTAATTTGTTATTTGAGGTATTATCCTTGGATTAAATCTAGAGAAATATATATAAATTTTAAGAATGCATTGGAAAATATTTTTACTAAGAGATACATCCCTGAGATATATCCATGAGACCACCTCTCAAATCAATACACAGGAAGCTTTTCTGACTCCTGTTCCCATACCTTTCCTCCCTATGAAATATCAACTGTGTTAAGTTTTCTACGGCAAATACTTTTATTATCTAATGATGAATTAATTTACTTCATTACATAATTTTGAATTCATATACTTGTTAAATGTGTACAATTTGTTCATATTTATTCACCTCAAACTTTATTGTAGAATGTCTAAATCATTTCATTTTTAAGTTATTTTTTATTGTTAATAACAATTCTGCTGTGTACAATTTTGCAGTTGTATACATTTGTAGTGAGGGTAAATTTGCTAGAACAAAGTCAATGCATTTTTTTTTCTTAAAGAGATATTTTTCAACTTTTCCCCCAACAACTTGGAAATTATTTTAATGTGTCCCCTCTTTTATTACATACTAAGTTTAAACACCCTGTTTTTACTATTTTTAAAAATTTAAACTTTTGATTGTGTGTGTATATGTAGTATGTGTATGTTTGTGTATATGTGTGTATGTTAGAAAGAGACAGAGAGAGAGAGAGAGAGAGAGAGAGAGAGAGAGAGATACTGGGGTGAAGAGAGAGGGGAAGGGAGTAGGAGCATGCACAAAAGCTTTGTGTGGGGCACTTATAAAGCCAGATTAGAACATCAAATCCCCTGAGGCTGGAGGGACATCAGCTGTGAGCCACCTAACACAGGGACTAGGATTGAGACCTTTCCAAGAGCAGCATGTGCTGTTGGCCACTAAACTATCTCTCTGGCCCATATTTATTAGTATTTTTAGAGTTTAGTCTAATTATTAGTATATGACCACTTGATAATAATTTAATAGAAATTAATATTTTTAGGAAGAAATGATAGCACAAACCGAGAAGCTAATATGAATAGAATGCGAGCTAGTTTTGAATCTTTCTAAAATAAAAGGACAGCAAGCAAGCAAGAAGGAGGCTGTCCTCCAAATTCCATCCTAATATGACGGTTAGCTTAATCCGAGTTTTCTTCCCAAATACATGGTAGTATGGCTTTTAGTTCTGTCTACACTATAAACTCCTCAACAGAAACTTTAAAATGCTATTTGTTTAGGATTTCCTTCTCTGAATCCCACTATTCTTTTTTTTTCCCTTGTTAATATCTATCTATTTATTTATTTATTTATTTATTTATTTATTTATTTATTTATTTATCTATTCATATTCTCTTTTTGTTTTTTTATTGGATATTTTCTTTATTAATATTTCAAATGTTTTCCCCTTTCCAGGAAACTCGAAGGGCTGAGAAGCACCTAAAGAAATGTTCAACATCCTTAGTTATCAGGGAAATGCAAATCAAAACAGCCCTGAGATTCCATCTCACACCAGTCAGAATGGCTAAGATCAAAAGTTCAGGGGACAGCAGATGCTGATGAGGATGTGGAGAAAGAGGGACATTCCTCCACTGTTGGTGGGATTGCAGGCTGGTACAATCACTCTGGAAATCAGTCTGGCATTTCCTCAGAAAATTGGACCTAGTACTACCTGAGGACCCAGCTAGGCCATTCCTGGCCGTATACCCAGAAGATGCTCCAATATGCAATAAGGACACATGCTCCACTATGTTTATAGCAGCCATATTTATAATAGCCAGAAGCTGGAAAGAACCCAGATATTCTCAACAGAGGAATGGATACAGAAAATGTGGTACATTTACACAATGGAGCACCACCGTTCATTCCTAAACCTTCAGGCATTTCCTTAAGACCATCTTCCACACCCCTGTAAACCACTTAATAATTGCTTTGTAAAAGCTCAGCGATTAACTGTCTCTTCCAGTTTCTGATAATCAGAAAAGATGTCTTATGTTCATATTTAAAAGAAATATTTACTAGATACAATGGCTATTTCTTTATTCAACTTGACTACATCTGGGATTAACTAAACTCAAGTAGCTAGGCCCACCTGTGAGGTGAGGGACTTTACTTGGTTAAATTATTTGGAGCAGGAAGACCCAATTTTAATCCTAATCTTTTGAGGAGGGAAGATCCACCTCAAGTCTGGGCCACCCCTCTGAGAAAGAGGAAGCTTTTGCTTTTTGGCTGCTTGGTCTTGCTCTCACTGTCAAGGCCACTCCTGCACTCACATGGGATCTTACTTACGGATTCTGAGAATGGACCCTCTAGAGAACCCTTACTGATAGAGCAGACTTAGAAATACAGTTCCCTGTTTGCTCTCAGCACCTGCAGATTGAACTCAATTGCCCTTTGGTTTTATTATTTCTCTTCAGATTGACTTTTTTATTAGATATTTTCTTAATTTACATTTCAAATGCTATCCTGCAAGTACCCTCCCCCCATCCTGCTCCCCTACCCATCCATTCCCACTTCTTGGCCAGGGCGTTCCCCTGTATTGGGGCATATAAAGTTTGCAATAGCAAGGGGCCTCTCTTCCCAACGATGGCCAACTAGGCCATCTTCTGCTACATATGCAGCGAGAGACACAAGCTCTGGGGGTGCTGGTTAGTTCATATTGTTGAGTCAACAATAAATTTTCTTATTGCTCCTTTGATGATAATTGCCTATAAACCATAGTGTCTGTCTCTTAGATATTTCCTTCTTCATCACTATTTGAAGTTTTACCATGTTATGCTAGGAATATGTTTCTGTCAATTTGCCTTACACTTGAATTATATTTTGTTTCTTCTACTGTTCCCCTTGCCTTAATTTTGACATGTATTAAATATTTTCTATTGTTTATATCAGGAATATTCTATGCATTTAAATATGCCTTACCTCATCTGGGTACTTGCCTTTCAGCTTCTGTGTTCTTCACATAGTAAATCAGTTTTTTATTTCACTTCATTATCAAAAGTCTAAACAGGATAAATTGTATTTTATTATCTTAGAGAGATACCTACTAATGTGTTTGAAAAGGCTATATTCCTTGTTTTGAGGCTAAAGCCCATTGAACATTTGAATCATTTCTATGTCTATTCAACTTTCACCTTTTGGTTTTTAATCATTTGATCATCTCAGTACGCCCAGTTATTTTTACCTATCAATATAGTTGCATAGAAAAATCACAGAGGTTCTTATGTAATTGTCTTCCAAATATACATTTCTTTTGGCATTCGTTAGTATGTGGCTAGAGTTCTTTGAAATCACAGGTTGTCTTAGGAGAAATTCCTGAACTTCTGTTCTTTAGAAGGGTGCTCTGTTCCCTCTTCAGGGTTCTTAAGTAAAAGGCTTTATTTACTATAGGGTTACTCTGAATTCGGATTGACCTTTTGTTTTTGTTGTGTGAGAACCATGCAGTTGTCAGTAGCTTTGTTAGTCATCCAGTATTAGACTTACCCAACTCTTGCCATTTTTAGGTTTTTAATTGGTAAAGAGTTAAGGGATAGAACAAAATGAAATGTTCAACATTGCCCCACATGCCTGTGTTTTCCCTGGTATGGATCCTGGCTGCTTTCATAGAACTAAAAGCCAGATATTACTTCTTGTGTGTCTCAGGCATGGAAGGCTCTCATTAGGTTATCCCTCCACTTTCCTTGGCCTGAAGTCAAAATCAGAGCAATGTTGCTGCCCCTCATGTTGCCATTTTTCTTCCACACTGATGACTCTTGAAGTCCTGGACACCATCACTTCTTTCAGCTAACTATATTTTATTGTTTTATAGTGTTTCAGTTTTCTGTGGGAAAGTTGGGCTGATAGTATATTGTTCTTATGTAGATAATTGATTTTTACAAAATTATGTAAAAATCAGATTAACTCTTTGATGGTTATTCATGGTTGTCAACCTGACTATATTTGGAATGTACTACAATACAGAAATGGAGGGCATACCTGTGATACAGATCTTGAGGCTGGAAGATACAGGCTTCTGATCCAGACCTTGAGGTGGGATGATACATGATTTTGATCTAAATATCAAAGCATAGTGGCCAAGATAAGCTTAGGCTGAGGCAAGGTAGTATATCCCAGGAGACTGAGGCAAGCAGATTTCTGAGTTCAAGGCCAGACTGGAGCAGAGCAAGTTCCACACCCAGGTATGGTGGTACACCCTCTTAATCTAGCCTTACCTTATTCTTGAGGCCTACATAAGGACAATGGAAGAAGGAAGATTCATTTTTCTTCACCTGTGTGCACATAATCATCAGTACATCTGTTGGAACCTACTTCTTCATGATTCCAGCTTATCCAGAAGGTCAGCTGAAACACCTAGCCTCTTGGGACTACTAGAAACTACTAGATTCCTGAACTTCTTATTCTGAGTTGCCCATTGTTGAGTTAGTGGGACTACCGACTGTAAGTCATTTCAATAAATTCCCTTAATATATAGAAACATTCCCTAAGTTCTGTGATTCTAGAGAACCCTGACTAATAAAACTCTCTTATAATGA
This sequence comes from Mus minutoides, assembly GCA_902729485.2. Taxonomy (NCBI): domain Eukaryota; kingdom Metazoa; phylum Chordata; class Mammalia; order Rodentia; family Muridae; genus Mus; species Mus minutoides. Next base: position 9,583 of record CACVCL010034958.1, read on the forward strand.
AACTTAGAAGCCACTTGCGAAAGAAATCAAGGACACTAAGGTTGTAAGGCTTCCACATGAATATATTAATAGACTGATATTTTAAAAATGTTTATACTATCAGAATCAAGTTGCAGATTCAGTTCAATCTTCACCAAAATATCAATGGCATTCTTGACAGAAGTAGAAAAAAAACTTAAAATTCACATAGAGCTTCAAATGCCAAAAATATTCTTGAGGATGATAAAAACTCCCATTAAAACTAGAATAATCCCCTTCCGGCCCACACCGCTCCGCTCCAGCGCAGGGCACAAGGCCTGGGGGCCGTGCACCCACCCAGGTTTCCAGCTCTCCCAGTGATCCGGACCACGGGTAAGAGGAACACACATCTGCTCCAGTCCAAACTCTTGGGACTTGAGTCTGCAGAGGGAGATAGACAGGCAGAGGGCGGAGAGCAGACTCCTTCCCTTCCAGCCCACACTGCTCCGCTCCAGCGCAGGGCGCAAGGCCTGGGGGCCTTGCACCCACCCAGGTTTCCAGCTCTCCCAGCGATCCGGACCACTGCGATCTCCGGACCACTGGTAAGAGGAACACACATCTGTTCCAGTCCAATCTCGTGGGACTTGAATCTGCAGCGGGAGATAGGCGGAGGGCGGAGAGCAGACCCCTTCCCTTCTGGCCCACACCGCTCTGCTCCAGCGCAGGGC
>CACVCL010034959.1:0-10164 GCA_902729485.2 Mus minutoides
ATTGTTCATTGTGAGATTTGGACTTGAACTTGGAAGATATATGTGAGAGATATATGTGCCCTTGAGTCCAATGACTGTTGTATTAATTATCCAGGGTGAGCTTGGAGACATTACGGATGAAGAGTTAAAGTGGTCTCAAGAAGAAAAGGCATGGATAGGACAGAAGAAGGAATCTGTAAAAAAAAAAAAAAAAAAAAAAAAAAAAAAAAAAAAAAAAAAAAAAAAAAAAAAAAAAAAAAAAAAAAAAAAACAAGTAAATGGTATATGGGTTTATCTTATAGAAGGAAGTATTGTATATGATCTAGAAATAAATAGTATTAGAAGGAGAGTATGATTTAATGGGAAATGATGGTGGGCTAATGGATTGTTGTTCATGGAGAGGGTGTCAATGTTGGACATGAAGCCATGGAAGGATAAGGAAACAAAGATCAGAGAATAAAAAGATGATGCACAAGCATATAAAATTTAGTAGTTCATTCTTCACGCTACTGGAAGGATTGGTGATGGCAATGCCTAGAGAGATATTACAGAGAGCTTAGCTGCTTTACTTACATACATTTTAAAATTTGTAAGAAATTATTTTAATCTTAGTAATCTGTCACCTTTCTGTTCTTACATGAAAACAGTTGCTGTAAAGACTCCTATCTGCTGTACCAGGGAACTGCAAGAGCTCTGCCCAGCTACCCATAAAGAGCAGGCTATGTAAAAACTGTAAGAAAACGTGTTTTAAAGAAGCAGGCATTGGGACCAATGAGCCAGGATTCTTAGAATTTATGTAAATGTTAAGGCTTTCTATAAAATGATTAAAAATAGTTAAAGGCTTGATGACATAGCTTTAGTAAATAATATGTTCAGGATCTCAGGTCAGAATGAAGAATAAGAGTGAAGAATGAGAAGAAAGAATGATAAAAATGCTTGAGCACAGAGAGAGCACTTGCATCCACTACTGTCTCCATTATTGAATCAGTACTGATCCCATTCTCTTTTCTCAGGACCCTCCTCACATTGAGGCTAGACCTTAGCAAGCAAACACTGGGCCAAGTCTCATCTCTGGTTCTGCTGCTTAGTGGTGCAAATATTTCTTTGACCTCCAAAGTCTGCACTGTGCAACACATGAATATGAGCACTATAAGCACTTGAACTAAATGATGAACACTAACAAGGATAAGGAAATTTAGAGACTTTTAGGAAACAATGGATGCTTATAGTTATTAAAATCCATCATCGTTCATAATTATAACAGAGTAAATAATCAAGTCTAATTGTGAACTTAATTTCTGTGTAACCATTGTATAAAAATCACATAATTTCTTTGAATGAGGTAAAATTGTTAGTCAATTTCTAACATTTTATAGTAGTTTGTTGATCATAGACCCAGACTAACATCTAATAATTACAAAATGAACTTTCCATGAAGGAGCAAGAGTCCTGTGAATAAGAAGTCTGCAGAGGGTTCACAAAGTTAAAAAACATGCCAATTCTGTATAAACTAAAGTCTGTAGAGCTTGGGGTTCTGTTGCTGCTGATTTTGCAGGAACATTTGATAATTAATCTGAGCTTTGGGGAATTTCGAATGTTGGCAAACACCTTTTAAATTTTCAGTCTGTTGTTTGATGGGTCATCCCCAAATAGAGGTTCTTTTATAAAAAAAAATACTTGAGTTAACTTTTACTCTTTGTTTGGTCTAATGAACACAAATATTTTTGGAAATACACTTTGACTCCAAATAAAGCTTAAGAGTTCCAGTGAACACATTATAAAAGCTTTCTGCATAATTAATTATGCATGAGTTGGCTAAGGCTATAATTTAATTTTTAAAAATATAAAATATTTCATTTTATAATATTAACTCTAGATTTGGTAATAGCAAAGATTTTTTCCATCATCTATCTTTGCAAAGCAATCTTCAATTTGAGTATCCAAGGAATAGCTATGTCAAACAATCTCATGGTTTGGGAGCAAATATAACCATAACAAACAATTATGGGGCAGAATTCAGTACGAAAAATGCTTGCCATGAAATTAAGTTCATTTTACTGAGTGCCTTAAAGCCAAAGACTAAGAAATAATAAACAGAGGACTTCCAGAGAGGCACAACAAAAATTAATTTGTAGATAATGGGTGACTTATAATTAAGATTAGAATATTAAATATGTATATGATGAGTAAAATATATGTATACAAGTATACATTAAAAATATGTATGCTGTAGACATGCATAATGAAATTTTAATTGAGCCTTAAGGAAAAATGAAATTGTGGCATTTGTAGGAAAATGGGATAGAATTAGAGATCATTATGTAAAGCAAAACAGGCCTGGTTCCTTTCATATGTAGAATCTTAATTTAAATATATATGCATTCATATATACATATACATGTTCATATTCATATACATGAAGAACTTTCTTTGAGAAGACAAAACGGAAAATAGAAATGGGAAGTAGGAGAAGAATGAGAACACAATGTGTGTGTGTGTGTGTGTGTGTGTGTGTGTGTGTGTGTGCATTTTCACAATGAAATCTGTCACTTTGTATACTACCTAAAATTGTAAAATGTTTAATATTTGAACATAAAATATATTTCTAGGATACAACAATGTTAAAAATACTATAGATACCAAGAAAATTCTAATTTACCATAAAAAGAACAATCATACTTACTTATATTTGCAAGGAGATTCAGGAGTTACCATTCAAATATCATACTCAATGATACATTTTTATAGCATATCTTAAAGCTTTACAAAGATATAATAGTCAAAACTTCCAAAACTCAAAACTTGAAATACAAACATTGTGTAAATATTAGGAAGGAGGAGTCTGCCATTGATCTACATTTAGTAATGACATTTTAAAATAAAAATAGAACTAAATGGTTATAATACTGTATTATATTACCTACATGCTTTTAAGCACACAGAAATCCTCTGGTACTCTTCTACCTCATGCCATATCTGTCAAAACCCAGAGGTGGTTACATGTCCTTCATCTCTTCAAAAAGAGTGCTGTACTTTTTCCACCAAAGCAATGTTAACATGACTTTTGATTAAATTCTTTGAAGACTACTTTCTTTTTGGATTTTTGGAGTAATAGAAATAAGCCTATATATATACATATATATATATATTTATTTACACATAAAATACTATATATATTTATTTAGACTATATAGTGAAAGTTTCTACACAGGTACAGACCACTGGGAGGCACTACACTCAGAAAAAGCCTTGAAATGTTTATCAGTCAGGTTTCTCTAAAGGAAAAGAGATATAGAACACACAGAGACACAACGACAGATAGATATACACAAACACAACACACAAACACACAAGTGCACACAAATACAGGCTCACACACAGAAACAGACACACCTGCTGTTAGAGTGCTGTACAGTCCTATACCGGCTCTTGACAGGAAGGTCATAATCTAGTAGTTATTCAGTATGTTAAATTGGATATCTCAGCAGTCACTAATGAACTGTTGAGAAGGATTCCTGCATATCTGCTTGTTTTCAGTCTATATTAGAATCCCATTTGAAGCAGCAAGGCTATACTTGCAAGCTGAAAACCTGAAATGTCTTTCTTCCATGGTCTTTTATGTGGCTCATATTTAGGATGGGTCTTCCCACTTTAAGTATTCTAGTCAAGAAAATCTCTCAGAGAACTTCTCACTCACTTGAGTTTTGTTTGTTTCTATATACAGTCAAGTTGATAAGCAGGATTAGCCATTACAACAGAATAATGGCTAGCATTCATTCATAGGTAATAATGACACTTTGAAATTTAAGTGAATTAGGAAGGGATTTGCCATAGAGAAAAAAAAATAGTATTTTATGTCAGATAGACAGCTTGGGGAAATACCAAGTATTGACTATATTAGTTACTTTCTTATTGCTGTGTAAAAAAAAATAATGTCATGCAACTTATAAAGGAAAGGGTATGACTAGTCTTATCCAAAGTATAAGAATCCATGATGGTGGAGTGAAGGCATTGTAGCAGGAGCAGCTGAACACTCACAAGTAAAACCATAAGAAGGAGTCAAAGAACTCACTGGGGTTGGCAGGAAGCTTTTGAAAGCTAGTGCCTGGCAAACACAGACAGGGATGCTCACATTCATCTATAGGATGGAACACACAGCACCCAATGGAGGAGCTAGAGAAATTACCCAAGGAATTGAAGGGGTCTACAACCCTTTAGGTGGAACAACAATATGAACTAAACAGTACCCCCAGAGCTCATGTCTCTAGATGCATATGTAGCAGAAGATGGCCTAGTCGGCCATAACTGGGAAGAGAGGCCCCTTGGTCTTATAAACTTTATATGCCCTAGTACAGGGGAATGCCAGGGCCAGGAAGTGGGAGTGGGCGAGTGGGGGCTCAGGGCGGGGGGGGGAGGGTATAGGGAACTTTCAGGATAGCATTTGAAATGTAAATAAAGAAAATATCTAATAAAAGAAAGAAAGAAAGAAAGAAAGAAAGAAAGAAAGAAAGAAAGAAAGAAAGAAAGAAAGAAAGAAAGCTCAAGCCAGCCCACAGTGACACACCTTCTCCAAAAGACCAGACCTCCTAATCTTTTCAGTTACACTAAAGGAAGAGCAACTATTCAGATGTCTGAGATTTAGGCAACACATTTCTCACTTAAACTACCACAATGCCCTATCCAGGCAGCCTTAGTTAAGATGTGCAAATCCCACACAAAATACAACATATAGTAAGAGTTTCTTTATAAGCTCAATACTGCCAGGGCAAGGTGAAGGAGATATAGAGATATGAGAATGCTATAAAACACAGAGACAAGAAACAATAGAGGTCATAGAATTAAAGGTGGAAGGAAAGAAACAACAACTGGAAGTTGTTTTCTGACATCCACATAAGACTTATGACAAACACATATACAAGTTTTTAAAACTAAACTATATTTAAAAATTATTAGAAGTCTGTTTTGTGGTTATCTTAATCTTTAGATACTGTTTCTATAGATAAAAGGCGAAATTTCAAAGGCTTAATTTTGTTAAAAATGATATACTTATTTAACACAACCTCTATTTTGACTTCATTTTAAATTATGGGGTAAGTATAAATAAAACATTTTGGAAGATTTACATGAATTCACTTTTGTAACTGTTCATAAGATTACCAATCACAAAGGTACATTTTTCATGTCTTTTCTTATTTTCTTCCAAACTAAAGTGCCCACCAGGAATCAAAGTCTATGAAAAGAAACTTCACTAGGTACCTACCATGGGTCCTCGGTATTGAATTGCTGAATTCTAACATTTCAAGTAAAATTCCTCTGTGATGGTTTATATAATTATCAATGACATGCATTCATTAAATTTAGTACAGTCTCCAAAAGTCCCGACTGAGAGTGAAGAAATAAATGTCATTACTATAGAGCACACTGAGATAAATGGTATACATCAGGTCAAATAGAGAAGAGATTAAAGATACTGGGGGAATAATTTGTCATTGATTGGAAATTGCCTTGATGCATGTTTGAGATGGCTATAAGAAAGAATTTCTAAATCATAAAAACTGTTCTACACAAAACAGTTATAGGAAGAAATGAACTCAGTGACTAGAAGTGCTCAAGCAGACACTAAGTGACCATCTGTCAGGGATGCTGTGGAAAGGAGCCTCTCATTGAGTGGGAGGTTATGCTAAATTATCTTGAAGGCTATTTTTAACTCCAGAGATTCTATAATTCAATGAAGGAGAGCCTGAGGAAAGCCCCAAAGAACTATTAAGTAACTCCGTGTATCCAGTATATCTATCAGCAGTTAATTTCAAGCCAACCATTAACTTCATCTAAGCATTTAATTTGTCTCAGAAATTTGAAGAAAATGGTAATAAAAGAAGGAAATAGAAAAGTCTTTTGACTGCATGGTTGATCCACTAAAATTGGCTTCAAATTGTGCTTCTTGGATCTTTAGAGAGCAGACGAAACTCTCAGAACATCTTAAGAGATAGCTTTCTGGCATAGAGAACGTTGAGACAGAAAAGGCGATGTAAGCAGCTAAGGTATATATATGCCACCTGAGCCTTAGCCCTCCCAGAATATAGTATTTGAAAAGGGAAATATATAGAAAAGTTTATGAATTTTGATTATTACAAATAGTTCTATTCATATGCTTAACAAATTGTCACTTTGACAGGAAATAACAGGATATCACATATGCCTTCGAGAGATATGGTAAAAAGTCAATTCGACTTCAACGCATAATCATTTAAATATATTATTCTTACATCTATTTAAAAAATAACATTTTAACTTTTTTGGAATATATGGACCAGTGGTATTTAAGATATTTTGCTTACAGGTACATTTTTTGAGCCTTTTAAATTTCTTGAACAATTTTGTATACAGAATCAAAAATCACTACAAGGAAAATTGTTGTGTAACAAACATCAAATAAAAGGAAAAGCATGAAAAAAAAAAGAATGAGGAAAAAAATAGAATGAGATTATACTGAGAAGAAAATGGGGTAATGGGAGTAGGAATGAAACAATGGGAAAGAAAGAGAAGTTTGGTCTTTCTTGATGATATGACCCCAGATAGACTGAACAACTACAAGGGAAAGTCCTACTTCTAAGATTATCTGGGCAATACAAATCAGGTGAGAAAGAAGGGGGTAAAAGAAAATTTTTAAGTTGAGTTAGAAGGATGGATGGTTTGAGAGTATGGTAACGGGAGGAGTTGAAGACCTGAACACTCACCACATAGTCTGTATATAAAATTCTCAAATTAATAAAAAAATACTACTGAGTAAATAAGTGTGTAAATTTATGTAAAAGAAAAATAACTTTAAAATTTAGAAAGCTAAATATAAAAAAATTAAAATAACCAGTAGAACTCTAGAACAAAAAAAATGTCTACTTGAAGTAGGAAAATCATTTAGAAGTCTTACAGCAGACTAGCTCCAAAAGAGCAAAGGAATGGTGAACTCAAATAGAGGCTTGCAAAACATGACTAAACGGAAACACAATATACAACCCAGAGTAGAGCTTTGTGTGTAGGGTATGTGTGTATTTGTATATGTAGGTGGGGGTGTGAGTATATGTTCATTGCATGTAACACAGGATCAATACACAAATGTTTTTGATATATGAAAGCAACAAAATCAATGTTCAAATAAATATTGAAATAATTTTCTCTAGATAGCTACAGATTTAGAAATCCTCAAAGTGTCTCTTATCAAATAACAAATCAAAGGCAAATGATAAGAAAAGATCCAAGAGAAAGAGGAAAAAAGGGGAAAAATGACAAAGGGATATACAGAAAATAAAATAAAGTTTAATTCATATTTTGAAAAATATCAACAAGGTAAAAATGTTATGATGTGCTCAATGTGTAAGAGTAAATTATATTTATATATGAACAACAGCACAAAACAGTAACAGCAGTTATTACAGTCTTTATGTTGACCAGAAAATATGTTATTAGTTCACAATACTATAATAAATACTCAACAAGAATATATTGCAAGGAGGAGCAGTAAACGTGTCTATGGAGGAACGAAGTAAACACAAATCAAAAGGAACAGAGAGGCAGAACAAAGATTCAAAGTAATAAAATAGTAAATTTACGTCTAAATATCTAAGAGTTTTAAACAAAAATAAGCTAATATTTCTGTAAAAGTATGGGCAATCGTCTTTTGTCCTGCATAAAAGACTAAAAGTAGAAATACAGAGGAGGTGGAATCTTGAGATAAAATATGCCATTGTCAGTAACATACAAGGTATGTTTTAATGATGTGTTACAAGACACATCACCACAGACAAAAGTATTTCATAAGAAAACAACAGGCAAAGAGCCAGAAATAAGTTTGCTCTTCTCACATGAAATACCCTCAACTTTCTTTATCTCCTCTTGGTGACACAATAGCAATTGTGCATAATGTTTTCTCATCCTTGAAAGAAATATGCTTACTGATCCTCAGGAACATATTACACACACACACACACACACACACACACACACACACACACACACACACGTTTTTTTTTTTTTTTTTTCAACTTTTATTAGATATTTTCTTCATTTACATTTCAAGTGTTATCCAGAAAGTTCCCTATATCCTCCTGACACACCTGTTTTTATAGCAGGTTCCTTCAAGGTGTAAGCATTCCATTCTGCAGGTAATCCTGTTCCTTAAAGCTGAAAGTAAACAAGTCAAAATAGATTCAGAATGTGCCTGGAACTAACTAGGCCACTCCCAAAGTAAACAAAAGGGAAGCTGAAAGTCACTCCCACGAAAGCAAAACTGCAAAGAAGACTGTCTCACTAGCCAAGCCTCAAACAAGCAGCAATGGCCAAGCATCAGGAAGGAAGGACACACCAGCCCAGTGGCCTGGATAGCGTAGACCAACTGAGCTGCATATTGAGCTGCCTGCAGACTGGGCCACATGCTCCCTATACCCAGCTGTTGTGAGGTAACACCCACGCTGAGGTGGGTTTTGGTGATGCAGCTTTTGTTGAGTCTTCTCTGCTAAGTTGTTTTTGCACCTTTTTTTTTTTTTTTTTTTTTTTGATTTTTCGAGACGGAGACAGGGTTTCTCTGTAAAGCCCTGGCTGTCCTGGAACTCACTTTGTAGACCAGGCTGGCCTTGAACTCAGAAATCCACCTGCCTCAACCTCTCACCCATATTTCTGAAAGTTAACTGCAATAAAAGTCATTGATTCACCAATTTGGGCTTTGGTGGGATAGGTACTTTCATCCTCCTTGGGGTCTGTATGAAGGATGAATAGATATGTGTATTATGTCTCCCAGAAAAAAAGTCTTGTCATTCAATAACAGGCCAGCAAAGTGGCTCCATAGCCATAGCTCTTGCCATGTAAGGTGATTACCTTAGGTGTTTCGCAGAAGCCTATAAAGGTGGAAAGTAGGAGATAACTTACCATACAAAGCTCTCTTATGACTTTCACATGCCTCTAGTGGCACATGCCTGTCACACAAACAGCACTTTATGTGTATACATTCGATACATACATATATACATGCATGAATCATACATGCATACAATAATAAACAAAATAAGCAAAAATTTAAAAGAACATAAAGTCTGTGCCACATTTTTCCTCTTTCAAAATTTTGTAATTTTGAAATTGTAATCTGCTACAATCTATTAAAAAAATCACTCACATTTAAAACTTTTGCTTAAATTCAAACTTTATTGAACTTTAATTCTCAGGATGACAATTTGTAAATGAAGTAGATTTAAATGCTACATAATCAGTCATTCTATATACGAGTTAACTAACCTCTGGAGAGGTTAGAGAATTCTTGTCATTAAAATATCCAAAGGCAGCTGCAGAGATAAGTCAGAGTGATCATAATACTCTATGAAAGATATGTGCAGGTTATGAAGAAGGTGCTGTGCTGAGACAGGTGAGCCTGAGTTACTCTGAGATTCCATCAAGGGCAGTTGGGAATGTGCAAGGCTATGTAAGACTGTCCTGTGTGATATACTGTAAACTGGAGACACAGGTAGCACATTAGTCTTTGTATTCATCTGAAAGAACTTTATTAGCATTGTCAGTTAAGTGCAAAACACATTTAATACCTGAGCTAAATCAATTGCCCTTTAAAACAGTTAGGTGAGTTTTCTCTTTCCTTTGTCCCTGTTCATGTACTTATAGAGATGGAAATAATCTAGTAGTCAGATACGTGTAGTAAGAATAGTAGAGTTTATTTATAAGTAATTGTGATCTCAAAATTCCCACTATTGTATACTGTAAGTATCATGAAAGTAAGAACTGGAATAAAATCTGCACATTACAAAAATCTCTACCCATTACATAAAACATCTGTACATTACACAAAATCTAGCATATTATCTTGAATAGAGCAGGTTGTTGAGCTTTTATTGTATATATAATAAAACTATTTTTATTTTTGCAATATGTATTTATTATTTTTGTAGTATGGTATCTCTGTATAAAACAATGAATATTAAAGTCTTTAAGTCTTCCTTAAATTTTCTGTTCTAAGATATTATTAATTTAACTGCTGTACTGGCTAGTTTTGTGTGTCAACTTGATACAGGCTGGAGTTATCACAAAGAAAGGAGCTTCAGTTGAGGGAAATGCCCCCATGAGATCTAGCTGTAGGGCATTTTCTCAATTAGTGATCAAGAGGTCAGGTCTCCTTGTGGGTGGTACAAT
>CACVCL010034960.1:0-10082 GCA_902729485.2 Mus minutoides
CTCCCTTTTCTGTCTGCTGATTGCCTTTCTATAGAGTCAGGGCTCAGCTCTTTCAAGGGGCTGGGTACGGAGTGACAGGCCCCTGGCGGGAGCAGGAGGCAACACTGGGTGTCCTACCCCCATAAGTGCGGTGGCCTCCGCTTGGGCAGATGCAGCACCTCCCGCATTGTTCCGTCCTGAAGACGAGCAGCTGCCGCGCTAATTGCCACCAGCAGGGGTCCGCGGAACGCTCACCCTCCTCCTGCCGATTAGGAGGCCGCCCAGGAGGGAGGTTTTCAGAAGCCAGTGTTGCGCATTATTCCAGGAATTTTAAACACTCGTTAAAGGCTTTGCCGTGTCTCACTTCAGTACACATCATGCTCCAGTTACTGCTCGCAACCGCGGGGGCATCAGTGCGGGCAGCACTTATCAATATTTTAGCACGAGAAAGGCAAATGATGTTGAAACATTGAACTATATTTCCATCTGTTCAAACTGAAATGGGACAAGCGCAGCTTAGGAAATGGAATACCTCCTCCCCAGCTGCCTCTGAGGCAGCGATACCCACTGGCCTGGCCTCAGCCCCGGCCTTCGTTTCTCCTCCGTCTTCTCACTTGGTCTTAGCCTTCATACCCGGTGGGTTAAGTCCAAGGAGTTGAACGTCTCACGAGTGATGGTTTGTCTGCAGAACGACAGAAGGTGGTAGTACCTTGAAGATTCTGGATGTGCAAAGTGTTAACGTGTGCCTTTGTCATGGACTGAAGGAGGAGAGTGTGTCTGCCTCTTGGAACTGGGGCACTTCATCTGCACCAGCCCGACTCAGCGGCGCCTACAGACTGACTACCCCCTCTGCAGGAGAATCTGGGTGAAGCATGATGGCTCAGGCTTCTAATTCCAGTTCTTCCCAAGGCTGAGGGAGGGTGAGGACTACAAGGCCTGCCTGAGTTGTAGAGTTCAAGCAAGACCCTGTCATAAAACTATAAAAGGGTCAGGGCTGTAGATTACCATAAAAGCTTGCTTAGCATTGTGTGAGGCCCTGCATTCAAGTCCCAAACCATTAAGAAAAAAAAATGTGTGTGTTGTAATTTTGTTTCTCCTGGAATAAAACAAGGTTGGTTGACAGGTAAGAATCCTGAGGAACATTGGCCTAGTCTATAAGGATCTGAGAAGTTTCTATACTATGGAAAGAAAAATGAGAGCCCTGAAACAGGTTCTCTCAGAGATTTAGGGACCCCTGTGTAGAAACTCCATGAGATAGACCCCCAAAGGCCAGAGAATCGCAAGACTCAAGGGATCCTCTTCCCTTTCGTCCTTGTCCCTAACTCAGAATGTGGAACGCCTTTTCTAATTTCCCCTGCAGACTTTGATTTCTTCCTAGAGGCTGTCTGATTTAATTTTATACATGTCCAGGATAAGGATGTGAAGAGGTAGGTGGTCCAGAGCCTTCAGGCTCCAGGATTCACATTGCTGATCAGAGGCACTGTGGGTGGCTCTCAAGTCTAGAGTTTATTTCTAGCACCAAACAAAAGAATAACTGAGGACATTTCTGATGCTGGGCCTGATGCTGGGCCTGATGCTGGGCCTGATGCTGGGCCTGATGCTGGGCCTGATGTGGGCCTGATGCTGGGCCTGATGCTGGGCCTGATGCTGGACCTGATGCTGGGCCTGATGCTGGGCCTGATGCTGGACCTGATGCTGGGCCTGATGCTGGACCTGATGCTGGACCTGATGCTGGGCCTGATGCTGGATCTGATGCTGGGCCTGATGCTGAGCCTGATGCTGGACCTGATGCTGGGCCTGATGCTGGACATGATGTGGGCCTGATGCTGGGCCTGATGTGGGCCTGATGCTGGACCTGATGCTGGACCTGATGTGGGCCTGATACTGGACCTGACACTGGCAGCCAGGCTGGTGGCACCTTGCCTTCTGATGAGGAGGGCATTTCCATCATGAGAACTGGAGTGGTGGTGTGGTGTTTTGTAGTGAGAGAATGAGGTAGGATAAGGAGACAGGGCTGTGGAAGGCAGAGTGCACACTGATTTCATCTGTCCCTCACTTGCAGGCAGGGCCATCCACATCCCTGGCCAGATGGAGAAGAACCATTGCCGTAGTCTTTAGAGATGAGTGCCTTCTCTTTAGAGAGCTTTTGTAGTTAGAACGAGGGACAAACATTAGATCAGGAAGTCAAGGTCACACGAAGACCACAGCTAAGCCCGCTCTGAAGCTGAACCCAGCGCTGTCCAAGGTACTCCAGGACACTAAATTATATCTTTTAGAGCCTGAAATATAAATATCAAACCCACTAAACTTATGAGAAAACTGGGAATCTGGAAGACTAAATTGCATGCCAGATGACACACTCAGGGTCACTAAGTTGCATATCCAGAACCAGAACCTAAATTTATATATCTTCATGGTTTGTTTATTCAGGTGCTCCATGTAGCCTCAAAGTCAAGGGCCAGGGTTGAAAGTAGCAGGTAGAGGTAGGGTGGGAGTTTCTGCAGACCAGAGGCAAGAGACATCATGGGTGTGACAGTGTTGCTTTTTCAAAGGTATTAACATATGGCTGGTCCACAGCTAGACGAATCTGGAAGTGCAGAAGAAATGATCTCTTCAAGCAGGAGCATCAGCTAGCTGCTCAAAGAGGACAAGGACAGGTGAAGGATGAATTCAGGCTGTCCTGAAATTGAAGGTGTAAGGTCAGGGACAAAGTCTAGAGACAATCATACAGGTGTGGGACTGACTGGTAGCCAACATCCCAGGGTTTCAGCACACTCATGCATCCCAGACAAAGGATGAGAGCGCATGGGGAGGACGGAGCAGCTGGAGTAGACCCAAGTTTCTCAGGACTTCTGAAATCTGCCCAGTAACAGAGCCATTAAAGTCACATCAATGAAATATGTCAAGATTACATAGATGGGATTATTTTTTAAAGAATTATTTATTTATTTTATGTATATGAGTACATGGTAGCTGTCTTCAGACACATCAGAAGAGGGAATTGGATCTCATGACAGAATGGTTGTGAGCCACCATGTGGTTGCTGGGAATTGAACTCAGGACCCCTGGAAGAGCAGTCAGTGCTCTTAACTGCTGAGCTATCTCTCCAGACCCCTAGATAGGGGGTTTTAAGGCAAGAAATGTGATCTGCTGACATTTTTTTTTGTTTCATATGCAGCCTTTGAAGTATGTAAGCCTGGTCTATAGGACAGTCAGCTTATGTCAGGCAATTCAGCCCTGGGAACTGAGGATCTGTTGTGCCCTCGACATCACTCCAACTTGGAAGGCATCAGTGCACACAAACAGTTAAGTATCTGTGTCTTCATGTCAAGACAGATGGATAGTGTCTTAGTCAGGGTTTCTATTCCTGCACAAACATCATGACCAAGAAACAGTTGAGAAGCCGGGCGCCCAAGTTGGTGGCACACATCTTTAATCCCAGCACTCGGGAGGCAGAGGCAGGCGGATTTCTGAGTTCGAGGCCAGCCTGGTCTACAGAGTGAGTTCCAGGACAGCCAGGGCTACACAGAGAAACCCTGTCTCAAACAAACAAACAAACAAACAAACAAACAGAAAAAGAAGCAGTTGGGAAGGAAAGGGTTTATTCAGCTTACATTTCCACACTGCTGTTCATCACCAAAGGAAGTCAGGACTGGAACTCAAGCAGGGCAGGAAGCAGGAGCTGATGCAGAGGCCATGGAGGGGTGCTGCTTATTGGCTTACTTCCCCTGGCTTGCTCAGCTTGCTCTCTTATAGAACCCAAGACTACCAGCTCAGAGATGGCACTACCCACCATGGACCCTCTCCCCAGCCCCCCCTTGGTCACTAATTGAGAAAATGCCTTACAGTTTGATATCATGGAGGCATTTCCTCACCTGAGGCTCCTTTCTCTGTGATAACTCCAGCTTGTGTCAAGTTGAAACAAAACCAGCCAGTACAATTGACCCCTCGTCAACTTGACACACAAACACATCACTATTAAGCCTCACCCTTACTTTCTTACTCATCCCCAAGATCCAAATAACTAAAAGTCCCACAGTCTTCAAAAATTCTTAAAATTTCAATTCCTTTAAAATACCCAATCTCTTTTAAAATTCAGTCTTTTACTATTAGAAGTCTCAGAAAATATCTAATAAAAAAAGTCTCTTAACTGTGGGCTCCACTAAAATACTTTCTTCCTTCAAGAGGGAAAAATATCAGGGCACAGTCACAATCAAAAGCAAAATCAAACTCCAACTGTCCAATGTCTGGGATCCACTCAAAATCTTCTAGATTCCTCCAAGGGCTTGGGTCACTTCTCCAGCCATGCCCTTTGTAGCACACACCTTGTCTTCTAGGCTCCAGCTGCCTGCACTCCACTGCTGCGGCTGTTCTTGGTGGTTATCTCATGGTACTGGCAGCTCCAAAACACTGCTGTCTTCTGCTGTAAGTAGGCTTCACCAGTAGCCTCTCATAGGCTCTCTTCATGGTGCCAAGTCTCAACTCCTTTGCATGACCCCTTCAGTCCTGGGCCATCAATTGCAACTGAGGCTGCACCTTCACCAATGGCTTTCCCTGGCCTCTCACAGTGCCGAGCCTCAGCTGCTCTTCATGGCCCCTTCATTCCTTCAAAACCAGTACCACCTGGATGACTCTTACACATTACCAAGTCCTGCTGCAGCACCAGGTACAACCTTGGCTATCTCTGGAATACAGCCTCTGTGTTCGCAGAAAACATTTCCCAGAAGATGTCACCTCAATGTGCTGGTCTCTTCTTAATCACCACTAATTTTTTTTAGCTACAGCTAACCAGCATCAATAGTCCCAGTAATGCAAAGGTTTTGCTTTAGTAGTTCTGGTATCTTGTTAATCACAGACGATTCTTCAGTCCCAGTTAACCAAAACCACAGAATCTTCACAATCAAAATAGCAACAGTCCTGATAAGTCTTTAATCTTCTCTCTGAAATTTCACAAGCCAGGTCTCCATCTTTTGCACTGTTTTCAACATTATCTTCCAAGCTCCTACACAACATCCCACAGAGCTCTTAACACCTCAATGGCTCTTCTAGCTCAAAGTTTCAAAGTCCTTCCACAATCCTCCCCCAAACATGGTCAGGTTGTCACAGGAATACCCCACTATGCTGGTATCAGTTTGTCTTAGGGTTTCTATTCCTGAACAAACATCATGACCAAGAAACACTTGGGGAGGAAAGGGTTTATTCAGCTTACATTTCCACACTGCTGTTCATCACCAAAGGAATTCAGGACTGGAACTCAAGCAGGTCAGGAAGCAGGAGCTGATGCAGAGGCCATGGAGAGATGTTACTTACTGGCTTGCTTCCCCTGGCTTGCCCAGCTTGCTCTCTTATAGAACCCAAGACTACCATCCCAGGGATGGCACCACCCACAAGGGCCCTCCCACCTTGGTCACTAATTGAGAAAATGCCTTACAGTTTGATCTCATGGAGGCATTTCTTCACCTGAAGCTCTTTTCTCTGTGATAACTCCAGCCTGTGTCAAGTTGACACAAAACCAGCCAGTACAAACAGTGAAGAGAGAAATGGAAAAAATAAGCAAATCATTGTGCGATTGAAGACTGAAGACTCATATAAAAGGTGGGGTGATGGCTTGGATGCTTAAGAGACTGTTGCTGGGCTGGAGAGATGGCTCCATGGTTAAGAGCACTGACTGCTCTTCTGTAAGTCCTGAGTTCAAATCTCAGCAACCACATGGTGGCTCACAACCATCTGTAATGAGATCTGACTCCCTCTTCTGGAGTGTCTGAAGACAGCTACAATGTAAAATAAATGAATACATCTTTAAAAGAGAGAGAGAGAGAGAGAGAGAGAGAGAGAGAGAGAGAGAGAGAGAGAGAGATTGCTGCTTTGCAGGGCTTCTGGGTTCCATTTCCAGCACCCACACAGGGGCTTGGACTGGCTTTTCCACAGGATCTGATGCTCTCTTCTGACCTCTGCAGGCCGTGAACACAACACTCAGGACACATAAAATAATTAAAAAATAAAATAGTGGGGGCTTGAGAGATGGCTCAGCAGTTAAGAGCACTGGCTTCTCTTCCAGAGGTCCTGAGTTTAATTCCCAGCAACATGGTGGCTCACAGCCATCTGTAATGAGATCCAATGCCCTCTTCTGGTGTGCCAGAAGATACCTACAGTGTATTCATATACATAAAATAAATAAATCTTTAAAAAAATAAAATAATGGTAATAAAAAATAGGATAAGGAAGGGAGCCAGGAGGGATGGTTGGGGGAGTTATGAGAATACATATATATCAAGAGAACTGGCTGCTTTTCCAGAGAACCCAGGTTCAGTTTCTAGAGCAGACAGGACAGCTCAGCTCACACCTGAGTGTCATTCCAGCTCCTTGGCTTCTGACATCCTTATGCAGATATATGTGTAGGCAAACACCAATGAACATAAAATTAAAAAAAACAACAATCAATTATAAGGGACTGGAGAGATGGCTCAGAGATTCAGAATATGCATATATCTAACACACACACACACACACACACACACACACACACACACACACACACACTTGTCAGCCTGGGCCTCAGGGACAGAGTGAGATGAGATGTGATAAGTCTCAAATGAGGGTTCCATCTAGGCCTGGAGATATGCTTGCTGAGTTTGAGGGACAGGGGGGAGCCACTATGAACTCAGGAGCAGGGCCACTTTACGGGTGACATAGGGCCAGAGGGCCAGTGTTCACGCTGTGAAGGGTTGCTCTGGAAGAAAGTGGGAGCCCTTGGTCATTCTGAGAAACTACAAGGTTGGAGTTCCTCCAACCTTGCTCGGGCTGGGACGCCTCGCTGGGTGTATAAACGGAAGCACAGGAAAGGTCTGAGGGGAGGGGGGAGGGACACTAGAGTCGTTGTCCTGCTGTCCGTCAGCAGTATTTCAAGCCATACCTGCTATGACTTTAACGTGGAGGAGGTGGGTGGGGATGAAGCAGCATGGTAGCACTCTGAGAAGTCCAACTTAGAGAGAGGCCGTGAGAACAGTCAGAGCAGTCAAGGGTTAGAGGAGTGACCAGGAGCACAGGAGACAGCCCAGGATGGCTATCCTGCTGTCAGAAAAAGTATCTCCAGGCAGAGGGCTGCGCTAGTCACTTTCCTCGTGTTGTAGAAGAAGACATGGTAAATATAAGAGAGGGGAGATTTATTCTGTGTCACAGTTCAGAGACCATCAGTCCATCACGGGACTGAGGGCAGGCATGATGGCCGTGGTGGCTGTATCCACAGTGACGGGAGCTTGTGGCCCGGCTTGCTCTCACATCCTGACGGATCAGGAAGCAGAGAGCTCACTCAGGCTACATCCAGAAGATGTCACCTTCAAGGCCTGCTGCCGTGGTTGGTGTCTGCTAGCCAGACCACAGCTGCAAATGTTCCACATATTCCCTGAAACAGTGCCATCCGCTGGGGACCAAGTGTTCACACCAGGGAGCCTTCGGGGGACATTTCACACCCAAATTACAAGGCCCAGAGTGGTACTTCAGAGCTACTGGTGCAGAAAGTAATGGACCACAGAGCCTACTGAGAGCTCAGAAAACACCAGGCTTAGATTTCTGTTTGTTGTGGTCGGAAGATGAAATGTCCCTGTAGGTTCATGTTTGGTCATTTGGTCCTCAGCTGGTGGCAATGTTTGC
The DNA here is from genome assembly GCA_902729485.2 of Mus minutoides. NCBI lineage: Eukaryota > Metazoa > Chordata > Mammalia > Rodentia > Muridae > Mus > Mus minutoides. Next base: position 7,630 of record CACVCL010034960.1, read on the forward strand.
AAAGGGACCATCAAAAGGTGGAACCTTGCATGAGAAAGTGTGGCTGGAGGCAGGCTTTGACAGGTTTTATAGCCTGTCCTCACTTCCTGTTGTCTCCTGGACTGCCAGGCCCTTCCTGTTATGCTGACACGCCCTGCCCCTCCGTAAGCTGGAACTGTAAGCCCAAACGTTTATCCTTGGGTCACTTTAGTTAGTGTGCTTCATCACAGCACCAGAAGGAAAACCAAGGCACTGTAGGGATGGTGGTGTGTGAGCTCTGGGGAAAGATGGAAAGCAGAGAGAACAGCTCCTGGTTATTGGATCATTGTGTTTACAAATCTACCATAAACTGGTAGAGGGCAATTCTCACCCATCCACCACCAGAGTGAACTCTGCCTCTTATATCAGCCCCAGTAAAGGGCCTCAAGTATGGATGACAATCATTCTGTAGATCTCCAACCTTTGGCCACTCTCCATAGGGGACTATAGCCAGGACATAGTTCTGATAACTTCGGGCTTATGCACCCCAGCATGGGTTCCCCAAAGACTCTTTGAATCTCTTTTGACCTCCTACCCTGAGCTGGGAATCAGATCCTCTGTCAAGCTCACTGCAGACATATGCAGACAGAAGCAGGCTTGCGTATCCTTTGCCGTGATCGCTCTCTTTAGATCTTAGCTTGTGTTAATCTGTCACCAGGAGAAACAGCCCCTGCTGTGTTCTCTAAACACTCATGATCTTAGAGTGACCCAGCCTGACACAAATGTAAGGAACAGCTGGAACAAGGCACAGTAACAGCTCCAGGAGAGCCTGGGGAGGGAGTCCTTGAGAGAGGCTCATTTCAAACCCAAGCTGCTGCTATGGGTTGGCTGGTGTGTGGTTGTCTGCTTGGCCTGGAGTGCTTGGCCTAGATAATCAGGTAATTCATCAAAGTTTGCCGGCGACTCCTGTCTTCCATCCACGCGTCCTCAGTAGCTAGCACATGCTCAGTAAGTGTTCCATGAAGGATGCTCATGAACCCATGCCTTCTATAGCGACCTCACCCTTAACCACACAAGGTGAAGACTCCAGCCATGGAGATTTCTGTTCCTATTTCCATCCTTGGGTCCGTCCATCTTCTACGAAGCGCTGTAGTTTTCATCCTCCATATGACCCTTAGAGGCAAACGACCTGGACAAACAGGAGTCTGTATTTTTAGCATGCCTTGCAGAAAGCTCTGATGTCTGTAGCATGTCTGGGGTCCCCAAGTGAATAGGACAAAGTGATGACTTGTAATCCCAGTCACGCTTTGTGTGGGCCAGATGGGGCCGAGGAGGGGCAGGCAGAAGGTTGGAGTGAAAACGTCCGTCTTTAACCACCTTTGCTAGCTTAAGTCTCACTGTGGAATGACGACCACGCCTTTGCATCATGCACTGTCCTCTCCAGCGTCTCTTTAAAAGCTTCTTCTGTGGAGAGTCTCTTCTTCTGGAGCAGCGGCTCTCAACCTTCCTAATGCTTCCGCCTTTACTACAGTTCCTCATGCTGTGGCCATCCCCCAGCCATAAACCTTTTCATTGCTGCTTTATAAGTGAAAATTTGCTACTGTTATGAATTGTAATGTAAATCTCTGTGGTTTTGATGGTTTTAGGTGACCCCTCCTCCCCCCGCCCCCGTAAATGGCCATTCCACACTGCACAGGGGTGGAGACCCACAGGTTGAGGCTGCTGAGGAAAATCCCTGCCAGAGCTGATCTTGACTGTGTCATGGACAGCACCCTCATATCTGCCATCTCCTAGGACTCCAAGGTCCAGCCTGGGCCACCAGATTTTAGGTTCTATAGAAATGTTTGCTTGGGTAAGGGAGATCTCTCTCCCCTCTCCCCTCTCCTCCCTCACCTTTCTGCCATTGCCTGCTCACCCCACCATTCACAGCGAAAGCACTGGGCAGTGGATGGCATTGCAGTCAGGAGGCATTGGCTCTGCTGCCCCGCCCCTCAGGTCAGGCAGCAGGATAAAAGGTAGTCCCAGAAAGATGTTATTTAGAGACCAGTCCAGAGTGGTGGTGTTTGCCAAAGCCAAAGCTGCTCTTTTAGGCAATCCCTTCCCTTCTGGGGTTCTCTGCTCCAGGTTCTAGGTGAGCATCTCAGCACGTGGAAGGAAAGCTTACGTCGGGGTATCTGGGATGGGGACTCGCTTCCTTTCCAAGCTCCCCCAGTTCATCTGTTCTTGTGTCAGACTTTTTCCCCAGTCCTGACTCAGAAGTAGTGATCTTTGTTTTCTCCTAAGTCTTAAAGAAAAAGCTGGGGCTGGTGAGATGGCTCAGCAGGTAAGAGCACCCGACTGCTCTTCCGAAGGTGATAAGTTCAAATCCCAGCATCCACATGGTGGCTCACAACCATCCGTAACGAGATCTGGCGCCCTCTTCTGGAGTATCTGAAGACAGCTACAGTGTACTTACATATAATAAATAAAATAAATCTTTAAAAAAAAAAAANTCC
>CACVCL010034961.1:0-10011 GCA_902729485.2 Mus minutoides
TTGCACATTACATCTCTAAGACTGTTTTCAACTTTTTCTGCTTTCAAAACTTTAGCAAACTCATTTCATTTAGGTTATTTGGACATACAGAGAGACTAAAATAGTTTAGTGGTAAATTCCAACCTGAAACTGTTGTTAACCATTCTGCAATCCCTAGCTTTAGGCAACAGGGTAGTTATTTCTGATAGCTACACAAGATAAAGGAAAGCTACATTTAGCTGAAGCAGGTGACAGGTAGGCTCCATCTTCTATATATGCCAAGTCACATGGGATTGATAACATAGGTGCCTACAGAGCTGCTCTAAAACTCCCACCTTTCCATGGGTTCCAGGATCAAATAAGGTTGGGAGGCCTGAACAGCAAGCACGTTACTCCTTGGGCCGTCTCCTCTGCCCTGCCCGAAGAACTCTGAGGCAGAAGCAAACTCTATCTCAATACAATGCGTACACACACATAAAGGTGAACTTTAACCCTAACTCACAGAATGCTTACCATCTGAACTAGCAAGCAACTTCAGGACAAACTCCTCATCTAATGTGACTCTTAAACAAATTTCATTTTATAAGCTATTTAATAATTTTAGGGAGAGTATTTCTCCACTTAAGAAATGTAGCTCAGCGCCTATGTTCAGCATATTTCCCTGACCAAAAGAAAAAGGACAATTTACCAAACTCAAGTTCTATCTAAGAACCTTGCCATCAATGTACTTAACACCCCAAACCATCCACTTCCTAGGCACAGTGCAAGGCATGGCCTCTCCTCTACACTCTTTTGTCACTGTTCCTACCTACTCTCTCCCTGATGGGTTAAGTCAACTACCTACTAGCATTACTCAATCTGGCCCTCAGGGCAATTATGTTTTATATGAATAATGCTCTACATTATTTTGTGACTTAGAATAATCTGAGTGTTCTATCATTTTACAAAAATAAATAAAATCTGTATCTTCTCCATCATTTGTCTTTTTCCAACAAGCCCTTTGAGTGCAGCTGTGCATCCAATTCATCCTCTCAAAGACTCTTACTCATATCATATCATACTGTGTTTTAGGGTGTCTTAGGTACTTAAGGCTAAGTCCCATTTTTCTTGAGGTCCATATAATTATGTAACCTTTAAGTATCTCTTATATAATTCATGACTTAGGTGCCACCTGACACTTCTCATTTTCTCTGGTCTTAGGCCAACCGTGTCAATAAATTTTACCAATATTTCTTCATTTACAAAATGAAACAGATTTTTCTTGTCCTTCTTCTTAGCTGTGATTGTAACCAACTGCCTACTGCTAGCATTTGCAGGTCTTAGGCACAAGCGACCTGGGACAAAGTTACAGGCTGTCAACAGTTACAACTACTGACTTCAACTACTACTTCACTTCAGTTGAAACCCTCATCGTTCTCCAACAATGTTCTCGAGAAATCCCATCTTAGTTCTCTAATTCTATTGACTCAATTCCTGCATACATTTTACTCAAGGTAATATAAACTTGAAAAGACTGGGTTGGTTCTACAGATCTCTAGGTCACAATCAGAAATACTAAGAGTTAGTGAGTAGAGAGATTCCTACAAAGTGTCTCCTTGTTTGAAGGAAGGGTTTACAGATCTCAGAAGCTTCAGGTCTCTAGGTAAGTACATGCCCAACAAAGAAAGGTGTTCTAAAATGTTTCACCATATTATTATAACCTTAAAGGTTTTTTATTATTATTTAAAATAAACCTTAATTACTCCCATTTCTTGAAATACAAGTAGTTTACTCAGACTATAGACTTACATCAGAGTAACAATCACCTGAACCCAAACTAAGAATAAAAGTCATCGCCATCCCCTTAATAATAACATACAAGTTAAATCACAGCTATGTAATATAAAGGGTCTATACTCAAGAACTGCCAAGTAATACTATTCCAAGCTCCATCTGTTACTTTTTAAGAAAAGAGGGAGGAGGAAGAGGAGGAGGGAGAGGAGGAGGAGGAAAAGAAAGAAGAGGAGAAGCAGCAGCAGCAGCAATAGCTGGTGCTGTTCAAGCCTCGAGAAAGAAAACAATAGCTAAGTATGCAAAATAAAGATTCGGTTCACTTTAAGCAACATGCAGTTGTGTACATTTCTATATTTCAAATGATGCCTAAGGAAAGTTATACAATGAATGGTTCAAGCCACTGATTCACCTCTTGCCTTTGCACAGTGCGAGTCCTTGTAGGACTGCGTGCTCTTTAGGCTTACGTACACATTTCTCAATGTCAGGTAATAAGTTCTTTAAAGTATCAACCCCAGTAACATCATTCTGTATATCTAAATACTAGTAATACTGAGATTACAGACTCAGCTAATCTTTCCTCAGATGGTCTGTAAAATGCCTCATTCATAAAGACTATCCTGAGAGGTATTAGTCATGAAACCTACAAGATCAAGGAGGACTTGTAGATTGCACCTGTCAGAAATTTATGAAAACCTGTATGACTTCTAAATCAGTGCTGCTAATTACTATTTCCAATTAATGAATTATTTTACACAGGATTCCATTTTCAGAACTCATTAAGATAGGTGACTAAAAATCTGAAACATTCTTTAGGACCACTAGCTAGGCTTACCATAATACCAAAATAGTTAGAACAAAACACAAGAACTGCCCAGGAAATATATCGAAGAATATTTATGAAGAATATGCTATAATAAATTTATTTCTATGATACTGACTTTTAAAATTTAAGACATGACTGGTTAAAAATAAAACTAGTCTTGTTATAAGCCTTAGATTTCTGATTCTTCCTTATAACACCCCTCACCCAGTCTCTCTTTTTTTTAGTGTATGTGTATGTATAAGAGAGAGAGAGAGAGAGAGAGAGAGAGAGAGAGAGAACAGAAGAGAGAAAATGGAAGGAGAGTGTTGAATCCCTTGGACTAGGGTTACACTGTCTAAGTAACATGACTGCCTGATCCAGGTGCAGGGACCACAATCCTAGGGCTCTGATAGAGAAGTAAACGTTCTTAACAGCTGAGCCATCGCCAGCCCTGTTTAGCCTCTCTTAACCTTTTCATAGCTTTTATTAAAATCAGAAAACAGGATACCTTATCACTTCCAAATCAGTATTAACGTAAGTACCTATCTAGTAATTCCAGCGGAGATATGAAGAGAACCATTTCCTTTTAATCTTAACTCTGGATCCTTCTAATTACAGAATACTTACACACACAAAAATCTGCGTGTTTGTCTTCAACACTTAGAAAATTGCAACCAAAGAAGACTGATATGTACTTTTCTATGAATTGCTTGTCAGATCCATTTTCCACAAAACTGAAATATAAATACCAACTCAAATAACCACAATCCTAAAGTGGCTGTATGCATGACTAAATGTCTAATATAATTTCAAAATACTTCACTAGCTGATTTTTTTCACAAAAGTTGCTTTGATAAATTAAAAAGCAGCAAAAGCAATTATGTCTTTCTACTCTCTAAAAGTTCTAACAGTAAAAAGTGTGGGTGTTAGAATAATTAAATATTAAAGATCAGAGTAGCTAAGAAGATTGTCACCAGGAGGTCATATAATAAGGTCACAAAAAGACTCTAAGAAGAGAGTAACATACCTCTTCTAATAAAATAATACCATACCTTGTCATCCCCAGGGCAACGATATAAATTCTGAAAAGTGCTAATGATGTTATTACTAAATCTGGGTGCAAACACATCCTTTTCTTGACCAAACTGATGCCGGGATTGTCGCACAATGGAGTCAATAACATACAGTCCAGGTACCTTGTATTCTGGTTTACACTGATGAGAAAGGAGTGAGAGGGGGAGGGGAACAGAAAGGTAAAATCCTTGATAGAAAAGACATTATAAACCCCATTTAAGCAAAACACCGCTCAGGCTGTAGTGAACAGGCAGCTCTGCCTAGTTCTTAACCATCGTATCTGAAACAGCGTCTACTTTGGCTATTCAATGCATTCAGGTCAATTGTTACTCACCCAAGTTCCAAACTAGCACTGTATAAGTGACTTCAGTGACTAAAATCAACCTGATAGACATTATTATTAAAAATAAATCATTTAAAGATGTTAAAAAGCTAGAACAATGGAAGCAAAATCAGGACTGGGTAAGAAAACACTTTGGAGGCACGCATTAGATTCCAGTGCTAACACTTCTGTATCAGTAGAAGAATAAATAAATAAATAAATAAATAAATAAATAAATAAATAAATAAAATGAGGGCCCAAAGAATTCAACTTAGGCAGTAACAGTAAGTTGGCAGACTATTATCAGAACCTAGAAAAAACACATGTAGGACTAATGGTAGCTAATAGTAGCCACAATAGCATTAAATGCCTCTCACTAAAACAGAGTATCCAGACTTCATTAAACCACAGAGTGCTGAGTGACAGCATTTAGTTCCCTGAACATAAGAGGCAAATGAATTTGTNCACAGGACTCCCAAGGTAGGAGCTAGAGAAAGTACCCAAGGAGCGGAAGGGGTCTTCAACCCTCTAGGTGGAAGAATAACATGAACTAACTAGTTCCCCCTGCGCTCATGTCTCTAGCTGCATATATGGAAGGAGATGGCCGAGTTGGCCATCATTGGGAGGAGAGGCCCCTTGGTCATACAGACTCTATATGCCCCAGTACAGGGGAATGCCAGGGCCATTACGTGGGAGGGGGTGGGTAGGGGAGCAGGGCGGGGACGCGGGAGGGTAAGGGAAAATTTCTGAATAACATGTGAAATGTAAATGAAGAAAATATCTAATAAAGAGAAAAAAAAGTTTATTTAACAATCACACAAATCCATAGCTCCGTCTATAACCGGATACAAGCAAAGCACTTCCCTTCTCCCCAGGCTAGCTTCTTCACCTGGACTGTAGAACAGTCTTACTGAGGTCTTCCCCACATCCTGCACTATCTATCTTACTTGATCAAACACACTTCCACCCCAATCCCATCCACCAAGAACCATTTATCTCTGAGGTTTTTGTTTTCCATGAAACCTGACCACTATGCAAACTGACTTCTCTATGAGGAGCTAAATTCTCAACCAAGAAGTGGAGGAAATGCACATCTCAGGCTCCTCCCCAAATTCACAGTGACAGTGCATTCCAGCAACATTCCCTACACAATTCCCACACAGTCAGATTGAAGAGTGCTGGCAGTGACATTAGACCCTTTAAAAAGACTTATTTCAGTGGAAGTGTTTAGTCACTAAGGCTGCACTTTACAATTTGATTTTCTTTAAATCTGATCTTTATCTAAACTACTCAATCCCAAAAAGATTAACCAGTATTTTATAGCAAAAACAAAATTTTTAAAAAAGGAAAAGGGGGTGGAAAGATGGCTCCGTGCTTAATTAAGAACAAACATATACTGCTCTTCCAGCACCCATATGACAGCTCACACATGGCTATAGCTGTAGCTCCAGGAAATCTGACGTCTTTTGTCCACCATGAATATCAGTCACAACATAGTACACACCCTTACATACATGCAAGCAAAACACTCATACACATAAAAAGTAAATTAAAAACTATAAATTAAAATTTTTTTTACTTTTATTTATTTATTTATTTATTTATTTTATTTGGTAGTATAAAATAGAGTTTATTTGGGGGTGGGAAGGGGAGTTGAGAAGGGAGTAGAGGCAGAGAAAGAAAGGAGACCAGCCACAGCATGTGGAAGGGGGAAGGGGAAGAAAGAGGGAGAAAGGGCTCAGAGAGAAAAACGGGGCAGAGCAATTTTTATTTATTATTATTATTATTTTTTTTTTTTTTTTTTTTTTTTGGTTTTTAGAGACAGGGTTTCTCTGTATAGCCCTGGCTGTCCTGGAACTCACTCTGTAGACCAGGCTGGCCTCGAACCCAGAAATCCGCCTGCCTCTGCCTCCCGAGTGCTGGGATTAAAGGTGTGCGCCACCACGCCCGGCCCAATTTTTATTTTTTTAATCTTTCATTTTTATTTTTTGGTTTGTGAGACATAGTCACTAAATATCCTGGCTGCCCTGAAACACACTATGGTGTTGGCCTGACAATCACAGAGATCCAACTGCCTCTACTAAATGCTAGCTAGCATTAAGGATTTATACCACCACACCCAGCTTAATTAATCTTTGTTAAAAGAGGGGCAGAAACAAAAATAGGTTATCGATTCTTCAAGACAATCCAATTTAAAAACACATCTTATTTTGGTCCTGTCACCTTCCATAATAAACTACAACCTTGCTAAACGTTAATGACAAGTATAAGTCAGTAAATGTAAGTTTCTTAGGTATAAGTCTTTTTTTTTAATTAGATATTTTCTTTATTTACATTTCAAATGCTATCCTGAAAGTTCCTTATGCCCCCCCCCGTCCCCCTAAGGTATATAAGTCTTAAACAGACCTGCTAAAAACAATAGCACAAAGAACTACGAGGAGACACTGAGACTCTAATAAAAAAAAGTTCATGTGCTAGAAAGTTTTGTGTCAACTTGGCACAAGCTACAGAAAGTCATCTGAGATGAAAGAGCTACAATTAAGAAACTGCCTCAATAAGTCCAAGCTGTAGGCAAGCCCTGTAGGGCATTTTCTTAATTAATGATTGATAGGGAAGAGCCCAGTCCATTGTGGGCGGGGCCATCCTGGCCTGAAGGTCCTGGGTTTTATAGGAAAGCAGGAACAAGCCATGTGGAGCAAGCAGCACCCCTCCTGGGCCTCTGTATCAGCTCCTGCCTCCAGATTCCTGCCCTGATTTCAATCCTCCGCTAACTTCCCTCTGATGAGCAGTGCAGTGGAAGCAGAAACCCACTAAGCCCTTTCCTCCCCAAGTTGCTTTGGTCATGGTGTTTCATTAGAGCAATAATAACCGTAAACTAAGAATGCAAGACTGTTCATTTCAGCGTTTACCTGCCTTGTTTCCCCTGGGAAAAGCTAAAAGGTCTATAAAATAAGATGTAGCACTGCTTAATGCACTGGTGGCTCAGACAAAATAAATGAGGATAACAATAGTTGGGAGATGATAATTTAACTCATATTTAACATAGACACAGAGTTGCTCTCTAGCTTAAAGTGACTAGAGAGAACAATTTGTAACATTTGGGGGGAGGGGATCAATCATAATAACTTATCTCTTTCCAAGAGAGAACAAATTTAACAAAAATATATGTCTAAAGCCTACCATTTTCATGTGTATCAAAACAGTGCTTTCATTTTATTTCTCAATCAGAAATAAAACAACTGGAGTTACTTTTTGTCTAGAGAAGGAACCTGGCATAGTCTGGATGGGCATCTACTTGGCTGAGCCCAACCATAGCTTGCTGTTCTGACCATCTTCCTCCTACCTGGACAATGGCAGGGACTACACTCTGCACTGTGTGCTTACACAATCCGACTTTACCAAGTGCTGGACATGGAATGCTGACCCCGCACTCCACTGGCAGAACTACACCTCCAGCTCCCGGAGTTCCTTTTTATGAGTCGATTAAAAAAACTTAAACTCAAAACATTTAATTTAAAGGAGAATATTAAGGGTTGGAGGATGGCTCAGTGGTAAGAGAACAGCACTTGCTGCCCTTGCAGAGGACATGGGTTCAGGTCCCAGCACAAACAGTCCAATCATGACCAACTCCATTTCTAGGCGATCCAGTACACACTTTGGTACACATACATACAGGTAGGTAAAACACTCATACACATAAAAAAAAAATACTCGTTTTAGGTTAAATCACATCCTTAAAAATAAATAACTAATGAATAAATGAGAACATAAGCATCAATACAAATCACGGCCCATTGAGCCCAGGTATTAAAGAGTATGTATGTACTTACTTTCTGAATGAATTTCTCAACACTCTGTACCACATGTTTATAAAACTGTAGAAAAAGAAAAAGAAAACATGATTCTAAAATCAGTTTGCTTGATTAAAGTTTTCTGATAACCACAAGCTTAAGAAGAACTCCAAAGGTCCAATAAAATAATAAATTTTAGTCAAACTTTTGGGATTCACATAACTCACTCTTACAGGAAACTAGCTATTCCACAGAATTTTAAAAGTAATCCTCTGAAGCACGTATGCACAGTGAATGTATCTAAAGTGTGTTACATGGAGCCACTCTAGCTGGTCAGGGTGGGATATGCCTATAATCCCAGCATCAGGGAGGCTGAAACTAAGCGATGACAAGTTGGGGCAAATCTCAGCTACACAGTGAAACCGTGTCAAAAAACAAAAACAATGGAATCTTTATGAAAGCACACTTTGAAAAGTTGTACTGACAGCAAAGTACTGCACACTGACAAACATTATGCTCTTTCCAGAGAAGAAAAAGTACCCATGTTCTACAGTGTCACTTTAATACCTAAATTAAGGACAATACTAGAAAAAGCAAGTAACTCTAACCAGTAGTACATTAATAAATGTGAGAGTCTGTTTCAACTTTAAACAGAGGAAGAATGTATGTACAACGTGCTAACAATACATACAAAGTTAAATGAGATGCTATCAATTATGAAAACACTTAGTTCAACATAAACCTGAAAGTAAATAGGATAGAAGTTATAAACAACAAAATTTTAGTATGTCAATGGTAATGCCATGATTAGAACATTTCTCCTTTGAAGAACTTGAATTATACTTCCAGTCTCATGACTTCTGCTTTACAAAGGATAACCCCTGTCCTTAGACTGAAGAGACATTAAGAACTAAAGCTATAACACTGAAATGTATACATGGGGTGACTGTAGTATATTAGCATAAAAGCAGTTTATCCAAATAAAATTCCTACATAGGATCTCAACATACTATGGTTTGGATGCTTTCTAAGAAAAGTCTACAATTTTAGAAAGACAGACAGACAGACAGACAGACAGAAGGGGTCCTATGTTTTTTGGCCATTTAGGCCAATTCCCCTATAGCTGTGAAAGCTTGTGTATGTACATCACCCATATGCCATATTGTTGGGTAGCTCAGAAATTCACCTGCCTTTGCCTCCCGAGTGCTGGATTAAAGGCATGGGCTACCACGCCCGGCTTTATTAAGTACTTTATTAAGTATTTCTTACCTTTTCATCAGCTTTAAAGCCAGAATAAGCCTGATAACAATACTATCTGTGGAGCTGACTGAAATGAAGGAAAGCATTCATTAAAAGCATCTCATTAGATGTCCCCATGGCAATAGGCATAGACTACATACACAAAAGCCTGGAAATGAAGAACCAATGCTGATGTGTTCTGAGAGGTAGAATCTGTAGGTAGAATTGCAATATTGGTAAGTTAAGGTTCTCCCCAAGTTAGAATACAAATTTAAAAGCCATGCTTGCTTGAATGGAAATGCCTCCCATAGGCTCATGTGCTTGAACCCTTGGTACTCATTTGGTGGGACTGTTTGGGTAGGATTAAGCATTAAATGTGTAAAGGGAACATCCTGTTTGTTCTTACAAATTGTTGTTATTANGTAGAAAGAAAGCTCTATATATTCATTCCGAATAACTCAATAACTGAAATATCATTGTGTCCATGATTCATACATCTCCATACTTCAATTTATGTAGATAGGCAGTAGGCCTATACATTAAATAAAATTTAAATCAACCTTGTACCTTAGTTATCCAATGTCTGTACACTTTTCCAAGCTACCATGACTAACCATTTTTTAACAGCCCTTTCACATTTCAAAATAGCCTGTGAGGCTGCTCTAAGAATTAAATAAAATAATAAACAGAAAGTTTCTTGCCATGACAGTCTTCACCTAGAAAATCATTACCTGTAGTGATTTCAAGCACATAATGGAGGACTTCCATATACTTATTTCTATTCAAAATAATCTTCACAATCCAAAAATTTAATTAAGCCTGTATCCCTCTAGGTCTTACCACTGACATTTTGCAGAATGAGTACATGCCTTTGCCTGCATTCGTTGGCAGCAATCTTAGAACAGCTCTCAGGATATTTGGAAACAGAGACAGTGTTGGGAATGAATTGAGAAAGCGATATGTGTTGTGATGTTTGAGAAGAAAGTTGGATCAGAGTAAGAAGAAAGAATGGATGGTGTAGGGACCACTGA
>CACVCL010089528.1:0-10000 GCA_902729485.2 Mus minutoides
GCCAGGGCCAAGATGTGGGAGTGGGTGGGTAGGGGAGCAGGGCGGGGATGGGGAAGGGGATAGGGAACTTTCTAGATAACATTTGAAATGTAAATGAAGAAAATATCTAATAAAAATTGAAAAAAAAAAAAAAAGAACTGATTCCACAGAAAGACTGAGATGTGCTGAGTTACACAGAGGAATTGCAGGCTTAGTACCTGGAAGAGTCACCTCCTCTTCTGACTGGCAATCCCTGTGGAGGTTCTGATTGGCTATTGAGTCTTGTGTGACATGGGGACCATGCTTAGGGTCAGACTATGCAGTAGGACACAGCAGAATGGTTCCAGCCTGGGCCAATCCTTTTCCAGATCTGCAGATTTCCAGTTCATTAGCACTAGTGTGTCTCCTCCAATAGCATACCTGTCTGTTCTCCTGCCAAGCCCTTCTAAGGGGCTCAGAGTCCTGATCCCTCCCTGCTGCTTACCTGCCTGCCTCTCCCCTTTCTTGGCAGTGCCCTTGGATTCACTGCTTTGAAAGTTTGGAGCTTGCCTGAGCTCCAATTCCAGCACTCAGGAGGCAATTCCCATTCTTCCTCCTGGAATCAAGCTGGATAGCTTGCATACGCCATCCATCAGCTTACACTGGAGTTACCAAACTGTCCACAGGTGGTTGGGTGCCAGAATATTAGCAACTGAAGAGAGATTTTAGGAAACAAGATTTTGTTTTGTGGCTTCAGGATGGGTTCAGGTAAATTGCAAGTACTTTCCACCTAATGGCTATGAGACAAGGCTCAGAGCAAAGCAGGACACATGTCAGACACATGGAGCATTCAGTGCATTAATCAGCACATTGTCCTCCGTGAGTTGGTAAAGCAAACATAACAACAACAAACCCACACCTATATTGGTAAAATATATCACTGTACTGATTTGAAAAAGATCAGGACTTTCTTGGTAGAAGGAATGCTATTAATAAGATAGTGTTTGACCTTGCCCCTATGTGCTTTGTTTGAAGAACTGGGCCTTAGCCCAGGCCTGTGAATGTGAACTTTGTGACTCAATGCTCCAAGGCAAGCTGTGACATTCCTCCAGCCATCTGCTTCCTGGGTTCAAGGAATGTTCATTCAAAGAAAGTAATCCTGACCCACCCTACAACGTGTTATGCAAATGTGCTATTGTTACTCTTAACTGGTCCTTTTGGTATTTTCCACCAATGCCCTCCCCACCCCTTTGAGTTGTGGTTTCTTCTTTTTTGTTTTTTTTGTTTGTTTGTTTTGGTTTTTGAAGACAGGGTTTCTCTGTGTGCCCTGGCTGTACTGGAACTCACTTTGTAGACCAGGCTGGCCTCGAACTCAGAAATCCACCTGCCTCTGCCTCCCGAGTGCTGTGATTAAATACCCCGTTATCCAGCTGCTCAGGGCAGTGGTCCTGTGTACACCAAGGGTCCCAGAGTGCTCTTGGAATAAAAGTCCTCTTGCAGTTTGCATGAAGACCATTTCTCTTGAGTGATTTGGGGTGTCCCCTCTCCTGAATCAGAACATGATGGAATCCTTGCGTTTCTCAGTCTTTCATGTTTTTTACTGAGATCTATAATGTGACACACACAGATACAGTTAATGGCATGTGTTTTACATTTCTGAGTTCACTTAAATTTGTCCCCAAGGATTGCACGTGTCTATATAAACAGATCCTAAAATGGGAATTCATTACCCACTGGCTCAAGCTAACCTGCCCAAATTAAACACCCACGAATCTGCTTTTATTTAAACCCCTGCATAATTAACACAATGTATAAATTACAACATAATTCACACTGCCTGAATCAGGTCCTTCTCCATAACGGTGGCCCCTGGAGCCTACTCCCTTTCCTTTGGTCTGTGACCTAGCTCTTGTCTACACTGCTTTACCTGACAGTGTACAGTAAGCTGTTCCTCTGGTTCTCATCCTGCCAAGTATATTTCCACACAAGCCCATGCCACAAAGGTTTTGTCCACAGCACTCTAGTAATAAAGTAACTCAGAGGACATAGACAGGTCCAAAAGGAGAGACTAGGTCCACAAAGGACCTCACAGGTGGCCCCATGTGTCTGGCTGATGCTGACAATCCAGCTCTGGGAAGAACTATTACACAAGGACCCTTGGCTAAGATGCTTGCTCCTCCTCTCTGTGGGAGATGAAGGTGCACTTACCATGTCTGAAGTTCTGAGCTTGCCTGAGGTAACCTTACAGCATCCAGCGAAGACACTAAGAACAGATCACACAGAAACACTGAGATCAGCTGAGTTACACAAAGCAACTTGCAAGCTGGATGCCTGGAAGAGTCACTACCTCTTCTGACTGGCAGCTCCATGTGGAGGTTCTGATTGGCTATTGAGTCTTGAGTGACAAGAACAACACCCTTAGGGTTAGAGTGTGCTGTAGGGACACAGCAAAATGGTTCCAGCCTGGGCCAAACCTTTTCAGATCGGCAGATTTGAGTTCAGTAGCACCAGTGTGTCTCCTGCAATAGCCTACTGGTCTGTTCACCCACCAAGCCCTTTGGAGGGGCTAAGATTCCTGATCCCTGCTGCTTACCTCCCTGCCTCTCCCATTTTCTGGGTAGTGCCCCTGGGTTCACTGCTTTGAAAGTCTGGAGCTTGCCTGAGCTCCAATTCCAGCACTCAGGAGGCAATTCTCCTTCTTCCTCCAGGAATCAAGCTGGATAGCTTGCATACCCCATCAATCAGCTTACATGGAGTTACCAAACTGTCTACAGGTGGTCAGTGCCAGAATACTAGCAAATGAAGAGATTAGGACACAAGATTGTGTTTTGTGGCTCCAGGCTGGGTTCAGGTAAATTGCAAGTACTTTCCACCTAATGGCTATGAGGCAAGGCTCAGAGCAAAGCAGGAAACATGTCAGACACGGTGGAGCACTCTTGTTAATCAGCACATTGTCCTCAGTGGGTTGGTAAAACAAACATAACAACAACAAACCCACATGTATATTGGTAAAATATATCACTGTACTGATTTGAAAAAGATCAGGCCTTTGTTGGTAGAAGTAATAATATTAATAAGCTAGTGTTTGACCTTGCCCCTATGTGCTGTGTTAACTACTGAGATCTATAATGTGACACACACAGCTACAGCTAATGGCATGCATTTTACTTTTCTGATACATTATATCTATATAGGACAGATCCTTAAACAGAAAATCATTATCACTGGCTCAAGCTGACCTGCACAAATTAAGCACACACCAATCTTGTTTTATTGAATCACATGCATTATTTAAGACATGCTGTGAAATTAACAAAATTATTCACCCTGCCTGACTCTTATCCTTTCTTCTCTAGAATGGTGAGACCTGGAGCAGATTCCCTTAAGCTTTCCTCTATGATCTAGCTATCTCCAGCCCTCTTTCACCTGACACAGATCACAGTAAACCATTGCTCCTGTTCTCTTCTGAAGGTGGAAGAAACAGACAGTTCATTATATGACTCAAATGAGCAATTATAAAACACTGTTTTGCTACATTTTTTAACTCAAGAATTTAAGAATTTTCATCAAGATGAAAGCAAGGTCATTGTCCTGGGGAGCAGCAGAGCAGGATCAGGCTACCAGAGTTAACTTAGCTTGTCATAGAAACATCTCTATAACGGGAAGAAGAGACAGCTCTCCCGGAATTAACATATCATCATAGAAAGAAATTTCTCCATATACAACTAAAATATTAATGAGGAAAAATTTCTTAATGGCAGCATGGATTCAGTTCTGTCTAATGCTCAAAGATGATCCAACCAAAAACAGATTTTGGATTCCACATATGCTCTCATCCATAAGTTTCTTTCCAGTTCAGTCCCCAGGTTATTTTGAGCAATTTAAATATGGACTGGAGATTTCAAGTCCTGCTTAAGACAGCTAGGAGATTTACACAGCTAAGACCCCCAGAATCATTTATTAAGCACCTCAGAGCTCTGAAATAGCAAGCCATTNTCTTTTACAGCCTCCACAAAAACAAATCCAAATGGATCTTGCACCTACATGTTAACTGCTAAGGGCAGAACTTATAGAAGATAATATAGAAACAAGGGCTGTCAAGTTTGTCTTCCTGCCAAGTATATTTCTCCAGAGTAGCCCCTCCTGCAAATGTTTGGTGGAGATGCAGCCCAATAATAAAGTTATTCAGAGGACACAGTCTGGTCCAAGATGAGACTAGGCCCACAAAGGACCTCACAGTTGGCCTCATCCAACTGCCTGCTACTTGCCATCCAGGAGCTGGGAAGTGGTACTACATGTGCAGTCTTTGCTAATCTGCTTGCTCCTTCCCTCTGTGGAGATGACCTTGCACTTACCAAGTCTGGAGTTCTGAGCTTGGGAGGTGCCCTCACATCACTCAGTAGAGGGACTCAAAACACATTCCACAGAACTGCAAAGGGCTGCTCAATTACAGGGAGGAAGTTGCATGCTTGGAACCTGGAAGAGCCGCCTCCCCTTCCTCCTGGCTGCTCCGTGTGGAGATTCTGATTGGCTCGAGAGTCTTGAGTGACATGATCACCACCCTTAGGCTTAGGGTGTTCTGAAGAGACACAGTTCCAACAGGAGCCAATCCTATCCAGATCTAGAGATTCAAGGTTCAGTAGCACTAGTGCCTGTGCTCCAATTGCCTATGTATGTGTCCTCCTGCAAAGCCCGTGGGAGTAACAAATATTCCAGATAAAAGGTGCTCTATTGTCTGTTACTTTCCTTTGGGGGCATTGTTTCTGTCTTCACTGTTTTGCAAATTTGGAGCTCATTGAACTCCAACCACAACACTCCTGAGGCACCCCTCCTTCTTCCTCCTTGAATCAAGCTTGCTAGCTTACCTAGCCCATGAATCAGCTTACATTGGAGTTACCAATGTGCCCCACAAGTGGACAGGTGCCCAGAATATTAGCAATCAAAGTGAGATTTTAGGAAACAAGATTTTGTTCTGACTAACGGCTAGGTTTAGGTCACCTGCAAGCATGTTCCACATGTTGTTTATGAGACAAGCTTCAGAACAGAGCAGGAAATACATGAGAGACATGGTGGCCTTCCTGGCTTTCCTGGCCTTTGTGACCATCAGGCATGGACAGAAACAAAAATACAGAGGCAAAACAACCATACAAATAAAAATAACAGCTTAATTTCAGAGAGAGAGAGAGAGAGAGAGAGAGAGAGAGAGAGAATAACAGTTAAAGAGCACTGAAGAATTGGGACAAACAATAACTCTTAAAGTCATTTCAGGTGTTTAGAATCAGTGCCTTACAATTATTTTCAAAATGAATATTGCTGGGCTGGTGAGATGGCTCAGCGGGTAAGAGCACCCGACTGCTCTTCCAAAGGTCCTAAGTTCAAATCCCAGCAACCACATGGTGGCTCACAACCATCTGTAACGAGATATGACTCCCTCTTCTGGAGTGTCTGAAGACAGCTACAGTGTACTTTCATATAATAAATAAATCTTTTTTAAAAAAATGAATATTGCAAAGCATGATAGTATGTGCTATCAATCCCAGAAGTGTGGAAGCAAATTCATATTCATGAATTTGAGGCTACACTCCTCTACATAGTCTCTTCCATAATATAAACCATATCAAATAGGCTTATTTTTTAAAGGGTAGATACAGTTACCCTGTCAAGAACCAGGAAGCAACAACCTAAATGATATGAAGCAAAAAATTTTTTCTATTTCTAGGCCAATCTCACAGTCTCCTCTGAATTCGGAGAGATAATCAGCTGTAAGTAAAAACAGAGAAACTTTTTGGAGTCAAACTCAAGGCTAAGATGAATAGTAATTATTACAAAACTGGAATTGCTTTGCAGCTGGTAATACAATTAAAATCTGCAGTTCATAAAGCTACCATGCTGGGCATTGATGGTGCATGCTTTTAGTCCCAGCACTGGTTCGGGAGGCAGAGGAAGGCAGATTTCCCAATTGAAGGCTATCCTGGTCTACTGAGTGAGTCCAGGATAATCAGGGCTACACAGAGAAACCCTGTCTCAAAACAAACAAACAAATAAATAAATAAAACATAGCATGAACAGTGGAACAGTGGAAACAATTTATACTATGTAAATCTCAAGATTATAGAGGAAAAACCAGTCAAAATGACAAGTTGTCCTTTAACTTGGGACATTAGAGAAATCATCCATAGTTAACAGTATAGAATTAATCATATTTTATCTTTAGGATTAATTTGGAACAGGAAATAAAAAATAGTCCTTTACTGGACCTTAAGAAATATAATTGTGATTGTTTATCTTTGTTGTTGTTATTTCTCAGACAGGGCCTTATTTAGAATACCAACTGAATTAGAGACACTAAATAAACAATAATTTGCAACATTGAATCTGTAATACAGAGTAGTATGATGCCTCAGTGTAAGGGAAAGCCAGGGTGTGTTTGCAGGAGTGAATGGCTGGGACACCCTCATAAAAGAAGGGGGAGGGGAGGAAATAGGCAAATAGGGGAAGGGAAATTGGAAAGCAGATAGCATTGGGAATGTAAATATAAAAAATATTCAATAAAAATAAGATAACGATCAAAAAAAGGGAAGTATATATTTAGTCCTGTGCTTTTGGGCCTCTATTCCTCCCTGGTTTCTATATTTGGAAGGGATGATATTCTGTGTTCTGATTTTCCATGGTTCTTTTCTGTATATTTATTTTCTATTGATATCATGAAACACACCATAGAAAAAGGACATTATAATTGAAGGCAACACTTTGGGCTTACCATTCCAAAGCATTAGAGTCAATGCTGGCAAGATAAACACATGACATCGGTAGAGCTGTGAGCTCCTATTTTGAACTTCAGACAAGAGGTAGCTGGCAAAGTGGACACCGTCAGAAGATGTTAAATCCTTCATAAACAATCCAATAAATTTAAAAGTGTTTGAACATATGGAGGATGGAAAGGTGGCTCAGTGGTTAAGAGCACTGACTGCTCTCCTGAAGGTCCTGAGTTCAAATCCTAGCAAGCATATGGTGGCTCACAACCATCTGTATTGAGATTTGACTCCCTGTTATGGAGTGTCTGAAGGCAGCTACAGTGTACTTACATATTATAATTAAATAAATCTTTTTTTAAGTATTTGAACATATAAGTCTATGGGAGCTGTTCTCATTTAACTACCACATGTTTTTTCAAAGGTGACTACTTTTTATCTGACTACACTGTACCATACAAGAGAGACTGTTATATTTCCTACATACAATGTCACAAAGAAACAATCCCTATCAGAAAGAATCAGAGCATAGGAGAGAATAAACAGACCAATTAAGATCAAAATTTAACAGTGAAAACAACAAAACTTATATCTTCTTGTTCAGCATCTTGAGATTATGATGACATTGCCTTAACTACATGGTTTTACACACTGTCACTTCTCCAGCTCTGTCACCTGCAGCACACATCGCTTCTTTTCAGTAAATTTCATTTCCTGCTTGTAGCTTTCCTTAAAGCTGGTCCTTGTATCTCTAATACCTTTTGTACAGTACTCTCATATTTTATTGAAAGCGTGTTGTCCAGAGCCATAATGGGACAAGCTAATATCTAGCAGGTGATCATCCTGAAATGTTCGAATACTTTTTAAAAAAATGATTTATTTAATTATTATATGTAAGTACACTGTAGCTGTCCTCAGACACTCCATAAGAGGGAGTCAAATCTCAATACAGATGATTGTGAGCCACCATATGGTTGCTAGGATTTGAGCTCAGGACCTTTGGGAGAACAGTCAGTGATCTTAACCACTGAGCTATCTATCCATCCTTCATATATTCGAACAATTATTATATAATCTGTAACATCGGTGCCCTTATTAAGCAAACATGTAATGGATTCATTTTATGAAATATTCCTGCTATGAATATGCTTTTCCTGTTATTATTAAACATTTATACCAATCACTATGTAGAAGCACACCCCTTTAGAGCAGAACTCTACAGATCGATGAAGATATACTGTTTTCTAGTGATGTTATATAGACAAATAGATGACTTAAGTCTTAATGATGATCTGATAAGAATTCCTAAAATTATGTCAGTGATTATTAAACTCTTAGGGACGGCTATTAGGTAATTTTCTGATACTCAAATCTGCAATGAAAACTCCCCCAGTCTCCCAAGCATCACCAATTAATTGCTCTTAGATAGTAATCAGACTTTCTTCTACTCAGAGCACATTCCCAGAGGTTGTAAAACAATTAAACAAAGATCCTAAAAAGGAAACTAATGATTTATTATAGGCACTAGACTTGAAGATGAAATATGGACTGTGTTTATCTCTGCAAATCATTACTAATAACTTCGTTATGGTTTTAAACCTTCAGTGAACCTGTGGATCTGATATAGGCAATGGATATTTAGCCATTAGTAATTACTCCAAATGGTATGCATGTAATCATTTTCTGTTTTAAACTCCTTTCTCAATTTATGAATTGATTTTTTGTGTAAACTTGTAGTGAACTCTGTAACATGTATTCAGGTATTCTGAAAGATGTATGTATAAGTACTGAGGACAAAGAGAGGAGGAAAAGAGAAAGGAGGATTTTTTTTTTCCCTTCCACACTTAGGATCTTTTTGCTTTTCCTCTTAGATAGCTTTCATGGGTAACTTTTGACAACTTACTAATACACTCCATAACCACTTCTTTGATTGTCCCATTTTCTTCCTGTGACTTCTGACTTGCAGGCTAAAAGTTAGAGCCCAGCAGTTCCTTCTGTGGTAGAACAAAGGCCACATTGCTCAATCCTCAGATGTTAGGCTACAGGTGTTAGTCACCTAAGTCATCAGTTTTTTTACCCTCAGAAAGAGCAAGAAAGGTTTTAGGTTCAGGTGCTCAAAGCAAGTCTTAACTACATGACATAAGGAAAGCCTGAGCTACATGTGTTGCTCTAAACAGACAGATATGTAATCTCTTTAGAAATAGGAATGAAATTATTGATTTCTGGGAAACATTGGAGAATAGAAACAAGTAAGGGATCAGAGCACCTATGCATAAAGAAAATGAAACTTTAAAAGTAATACCAAAAATTGACTTTTTAAAAAGATAAATATAATTGAAAAAATATATCACCATACTGATTTGAAAAAGATCAGGCCTTTCTTGGTAGAAGGAGTGGCATTAATGAGATAGTGTTTGACCTTGCCCGTAAGTGCTTTGTTAACTACTGAGATCTATACTGTGACACACACAGCTACAGCTAATGGCATGTGTTTTACATATCTGAACTCAATTAAATATGTCAACAAGGATTGCACAAATCTACATAATACAGATCCTAAAATTCATTTAGTGTATTCAGTGGGGAATTCATTACCCACTGGCTCAAGCTAACCTGCCCAAATTAACACCCACAAATCTAGTTTTACTAAATTACATCCATAAATGAATACAGTCTGTGAAATTACAAAATCATTCTCACTGCCTGAATCAGGTCCATGTCCATAACATTGACCACTTCAGCATTCTCCATTTTCCGTTGGTCTGTGACCTAGCTCTTGTCTGCACTGTTTTACCTGACAGTGTACACAGTGAGCTGTTCCTCTGGTTCTCATCCTGCCAAGTATATTTCTCCACACAAGCCCCAGACACAAAGATTTTGTCCAGATGCTCCCAGATAATAAAGTTATTCAGTGGCTACAGCCAAGTCCAAGGAGAGACTAGGTCCACAGAGGAGCGCACAGGTGGCCCCATATGCCTGGCTGATGCTTACTGTCCATGCGCTGGAAAGACCTACTACATATGCAATCTTTGCTAAGAAGATGCTCCCCCTCTTTATGGGAGATGACTTTGCACTTAACATGTCTGAAGTTCTGAGCTTGCCTGAGCTACCCTCCCAGCACTCAGTGAAGTCAGTAAGAACTGATCACATGAAAAAAATGGATTTATTAAATTCTTGGGCAAATGGATGTATCTGGAGGATATCATCCTGAGTGAGGTAACCTAATCACAAAAGAAGTCACTTGATATGCACTCACTGATAAGTGGATATTAGCTGAGAAACCTAGAATA
>CACVCL010091799.1:0-41423 GCA_902729485.2 Mus minutoides
TGTCAAAATAACAAGATTGTTGCAGGGTAGTGGTTCTCAGCCTGTAGGTCATGACCTCATGGGGGTCAAACAACCCTTTCACAGGGGTCAAATATCAGATATTCTGTGTATCTGATATTTACATTATGATTCTTAACAGTAGAAAAATTATAGTTATGAGGTAGCAACCAATAATTTTATGTTTGGGGTCAAAACAACATGAGGAACTGTATTAAATGGTCACAGCATTAGGAAATTTTAAAACTAACATTCTAGGGAAATGTAAATGAAGAAAATATCTAATAAAAATTGGGAAAAAAAGGCATTTTGGAAATAAAAAAATACTTTTCAACATTCAATGTCCTTATTGAAGGGATAGTCAAATTATAACTTTAAATAAACAACAGACATATTTAGAAGTAAAACGGGAAATAGGGGCTGGCAATTCAAAGGTGGAAATTTTAAACAGGAGAAACAAGATTGAAGGAGAGGAGGAATGGCATGTTATTACACAAGGGCAGCTGAGAGGCCACTGGAGAGCAGGACATGGCTGGAAGAGTCAAGAGAGAGGAAGCAAGTCCTTTCCATGAGTCACTGCTGAGCAGCAGTATAGGATCAGAGCTGTTTCAAAGTGGCTACAGGGAAAGTGGGTATGGCACACAAGAGGAAGGACAAATAGAGCCAGGGACAAAGAAGGAAATGAATGGAGCGTGTCTACATCTTTGGCAGGATGGGTGGAAAATAGAAGCAGAGAGATTAGTTGTGTTTATGATCACCCGCCAGCAGCTATTCATTTACAATAAGAAAGTTAAGGCCAAGACCATGGGTGTACCTAATGATGACAGAGAAGGCATTTTTTGCAGTAAGTGTGGTTTGCTGCCCCCAGGGGTTCGTTTGTGAGGAAGGATGCAGGCATACATTTAAAATCAACCACGCATGTGACAGCCAATGATGTTTTACCATCGTTGAAACAGGCTAAATTGAGACAGAGAGAAGCAAAAGCAAATTGAGTGGAAAAATTACTTTATTAAGTACATTTTTTTGTTTGTTTGTTTTTTGTTT
Source organism: Mus minutoides (assembly GCA_902729485.2). Taxonomy (NCBI): domain Eukaryota; kingdom Metazoa; phylum Chordata; class Mammalia; order Rodentia; family Muridae; genus Mus; species Mus minutoides. The sequence continues at coordinate 1,042 of CACVCL010091799.1, forward strand.
TTTTGAGACAGGGTTTCTCTGTGTATCCCTGGCTGTCCTGGAACTCATTTTGTAGACCAGGCTCGCCTCGAACTCAGAAATTCACCTGCCTCTGCCTCCCGAGTGCTGGGATTAAAGGCATACGCCACCACGCCTGGCTTTATTAAGTACATTTCTTTCTTACCTTTTCATCAGCTTTAAAGCCAGAATAAGCCTGATACAATACTATCTGTGGAGCTGACTGAAATGAAGGAAAGCATTGACTGTCATTAGATATCCCCATGGCAATAGGCATAGACTACATACACCAAAGCCTGGAAATAAAGAACCAATGCTGAACTAAAGCAAGATGTGTTCTGAGAGCTCAGTAAGGATCTGTTGGAAACCCAAAAGTCAGTCTTTGGAAATGACAGATAGTCTCATGTAGGTAGAATTGCAATATTGGTAAGTTAAGGTTCTCCCCAAGTTAGAATACAAATTTAAAAGCCATGCTTGCTTGAATGGAAATGCCTCCCATAGGCTCATGTCCTTGAACCCTTTGTACTCATTTGGTTGGACTGTTTGGGAAGGATTAAGCATTAAATCCTTTTGGGAAGAGATGTGTCACTGAAGCTGAGCTTTGAGATTTCTAAAGCTCATGACATTCCTATTGAGCTCCCTCTCCCCCCCTCTCCCTCTCCCTCCCCCCATTTTCTCTTCTCTCTCTTCTCTCTCTTCTCTCTCTCTTCTCTCTCCCTTTCTCTCTCTCTCATTTACAGATGAAGATGTAATCTCTCAGCTGCTCCTGCAGCCCTGCCTTTGTTTTGACATTATGGGCTCTAAGTCTGCAACTGTAAGCCCCAAATTAGTTTTTTTTTTTTTTTTCATAAGTTGCCACATCATGGTGTTTGACCACAGCAATAGAAAAGCAATTAAGACAAAAGCAATACTCCAAGATACGTTTAACTACTGACTGGTTATCATAACGAAAATGATAACTGAATTCTCTCTCAGAAGAATTCACATACTGTGATCAAAATAGCTTAAAAACATCTCCAGGTCCTCTGTAATTTATTTTGGCATTTGTCACACTGAAATGTATTAAAAAGTTTCTATTCAAATGAAGTTACTGCACATCCTCAAAGGAAAAAAAAATATCTTTGGAGACAAAAATCCATAAACTTCGCTGAGTATTTTTTATTTATTTATTTTACACTCCATATTTTATTCCCCTTCCTGTCCACCCTCTGACTTTTCCACATCCCATACCTCCTTTGCACCCCCTGTCTCCACAAGGATGTCCCCACCCCTCAACTCCCACCCTACCTGACCTCTAAACTCCCTGGGCCTTCAATCTTTTGAAGGTTAGGTGCATCATCTCTGAATGAACACAGACCTGGCAGTCCTCTGCTGTATATGTGTTGGGGGCCTCTTATCAGCTGGTGTACGCTGCCTGTTTGGTAGTCCAGTGTTTGAGAGATCTCAGGGGTCCAGATTAATTGAGAATGCTGGTTCTCCTACAGTGTTGCCCTCAGCCTCAGCTTCTTTCAGCTTTTCCCTAATTCAACCACAGGGGTCAGTAGCTTCTGTCCATTGGTTGGGTGCAAATATCAGCATCTGATTCGTTCAGCTGCTTGTTGGGTCTTTCACAGTGTGGTCATGCTGGGTCCCTTTTGTGTGTGCTCCATAGCCTCAGCAATAGTGTCAGGCCTTGGAGCCTCCCCTTGAGCTGGATCTCACTTTGAGCCTGTCACTGGATTTTCTTTTCCTCAGGCGCCTCTCCATTTCCATCCCTGCAGTTCTTTCAGGCAGGAACAATTATGGGTCAGAGTTTTGACGGTGGGATGGCAACCCCATCCCTCACTTGATGCCCCGACTTCCTGCCAGAGATGGGCTCTATAAGTTCCCTCTCCCTACTGTCAGGCATATCATCTAAGGTCCCTCCATTTGAGATCTTAGAGTCTCTCACCTTCCAGGTCTCTGGTGCATTCTGGAGGGTCCCCTCAACCTCCTACCTCCCAAGGTTGCCTGTTTCCATTCTTTCTGCTGACCTTCAGGGATTCAGACTTTTCACTCACCCAATACCAGATCAGGTTCCCCTCTCCCCCCTACCCCCACCCCTGTCCACTTTCCCTCCCAGGTCCCTCCCTCCCTTCCCAATTGTGATTGGTTTCTTCTTCTTCCCAAGTGGGACTAAGGCATCCTCACTTGGGCCCTTCAATTTGTTGATCCTTTTGAGTTCTGTGGACTGTATTTTGGGTATTCTGCACTCTATTTTTTTTTTTTTTGGCTAATATCCACTTATTAGTGAGTACTATCATGCATGTTCTTTGGGTATGAGTTACCTCACTCAGGATGATATTTTCTAGTTCCATCTATTTGCCTGTAAAACTCAGGATATCCTCATTCTTAATAGCTGAGTAGTACTCCATTGTGTAAATGAACAACATTTTCTATATCCATTCTTCTCTCATAGGACATCTTGATTGTTTCCACCTTCTGGCTAGAACAAAAAAGGCCACTATGAAGACAGTGGAACATGTGCCACTGTGGCATTGTAGGGCATCTTTTGGGTATATTGGCAAGTGCAAGTGCAACATCCACTCCAGTAGTGCTTGCTTGGCAGGCCTGAAAACCTAGAAGCAGTCCTGAGGCAAAGAGTTTCAAAAGAAACCCATCCTCCTGGAAGCTTGGCATTCCCATAGCCAGAAAGCCCCAGATTTGTCACTGCAATATCGTGGAGGGTCTTACATGGTTTCTTACAGTATTTTACTACATAAGAGTTAGAAATCTCAGGGCAAGCTTAACAAAGTATATACTTAGAATCTTCTACAGCCAGGTATAACAGACTACATTGCATATTAGAAGCAAGTCTTCTGACACATGGAGATTCCCCACAGATTCTTATCAGCACAACCAAGTTGCCTTCATATGCAAGAATCTACCTTGGCCTAGGAAATAGGGGGTTTGTGGTAATACATTATTCATGAGAAGGTGGCTAGCTCAGAACCCCCTGGTGCTAGTTCTCAAAAGGCTCAAAGGAAAGGCACGAATTGTGACTAGGGTGTGAAATCTTTGTCACTAGCTGACCCTAGGCAGAGCTGTTTTATCTTTACTGTAAATATACCTGGTTCCTGTAAGTCCTTTTGAAGTCATTCCTTTGTTTTGTGTCAGGTAACTTCAATGTACTTTACCTACTGTGACATCCTACCCCTTTGTTTTCTGTATCATATAAGACTGGTGTTCACTTCGTGATATTAGACTCAGATTCTACACTCTCATGTGGTCTCTGTTTGTCACCCACTTTGCCGAATCCTCCTCACCCACCTGTCTTCAGAGAACTCGACCCACGCAGATAAGGGATCTGGAGGGTCTGCAGCAGGCAAGAGTGGTATTGCTGGATCTTCGGGTAGACCTATTTTCATTTTTCTGAGGAACTTCCATACTGATTTCTAGAGTGGTTGTACCAGTTTGCAATCTCACCAGCAATGGAGGAGTGTTCCTCTTTCTCCACATCCTAACCAACATGTGTTGTCACCTGAGGTTTTGATCTTAATCATTCTGATTGGTGTAGGGTGGAATCTCAGGGTAGTTTTGATTTTCATTTCTCTGATCACTAAGAACTTTGAATATTTCTTTTGGTGCTTCTCAGCCATTCAAAATTCCTCTGTTGTGAATTCTCAGTTTAGTTCTATACCCCATTTCTTGATTGGGTTGCTTGGTTTTTTTTGTTTTTGTTTTTGTTTTTTTGTTTTTTGTTTTTTGTTTTTTTGGTTAGCTTCTTGTGTTCTTTATATATTTTAGACATTAGCCCTCTATCGAATGTGGGGTTAGTGAAGATTTTTTCCCAATCTCTATGTTGCCAATTTGTCTTATTGACTATGTCCTTTGCCTTACAGAAACTTTCCAGTTCCATGAAATTCTTCCCTGGCCAATAAATTCAAGGCTTTTTTACACTTTCTCTTCTATTAGATTCAGTGTTTCTGGTTTTATGTTCAGGTCCTTGACTCACTTGGACTTGAGCTTTTTGCAAGATAACAAATATGGATCTATTTTCATTTTTCTACATACAAACAGCCAGTTAGATCAGCACCATTTATTGAAGATGCTTTCTTTTTTCCATTGTATATTTTTGGTGTCTTTATCAAAGATCAAGTGCCCAAAAGTGTGTGGTTTTACTTCTTGATCTTCAATTCTATTCCATTGATCAACATGTTTGTGTCTGTATTATTGATAAAAATATCAATGTGTTTGGGCGAATAACCAGGCAGCAGACCAGGCTGAAGGGGTTCCACGTGGAGAGGTTTATTGAGAGGGTGGGGGAGGGGGCAGAGAAGAGGAGAAAGAGATAGAAGGGGGAGAGAAGAGAGAGAAGAGGAGGGCAAAAAGAGCGAGGAGGGGGTGTCTTCCCCATTTATAGGGAGAATGACGTCATACCACCGAGGGTGGAGACTGAGCCAGGTGGGCTATGGGATTGAAGGTGGTTGCCTTGGCAACGCAGGTACACAGGTTAAGTGGAGCTTGATGCTAACATGTATCAATACCATGCAGTTGTTAATCACTATTGCTCTGTAGTAAAGCTTGAGGTCAGGGATGGCTATTTCCCCCAGCAGTTCTTTTAATGTTAATACAGTTTTTGTTTTGTTTTGTTTTATTTTGTTTGCCTTTTCAAATGAATTTGAGAATTTCTCTTTCCATGTCTTTGAAGAATTGTGGTGGAATTTTGATGGGGATTGTATTAAATCTGTAGATTGCCTTTAATAAAATTGTCATTTACACTATATTAATTCTGCCAATCCATGAGCATGGGAGATCTCTCCATTTTCTGAGATCTTCATTGATTTCTTTCTTGAGAGACTTGAAGTTATTGTCATATAGGTCTTTTACTTGTTTGCTTAGAGTTACTCTAAGATATTTTATATTATTTGTAGATATTGTGAAGGGAGTTGTTCCCCTAATTTCTTTCTCAGCCTGTTTATCATTTGTATAAAGGAAGGCTATTGATTTATTTGAGTTAACTTTATATCTGGCCACTTTGCTGAAGTTGTTTATCAGCTGGAGAAGTTCTCTGGTAGAATTTTTGGGGTCTCTTATATATACTAGCATATCACCTGCAAATAGTGATACCTTTATTTCTCCTTAACAATTTGTATTCCCTTGGTCTCTCTTTGTTGTCTGATTGCTCTAGCTAGTACTTCAAGTACTATACAAAATAGATATGGGGAGAGTGGACATCCTTTTCTTGTCCCCAATTTTAGTAGGATTGCTTCAAGAATCTCTCCATTTAATTTGATATTGGTGTTTGGTTTGCTGCATATTGCTTTTATTATATTTAGGTATAGGCCTTGAATTTCTCATCTCTCCAAAACGTTTAACACAAAGGTGTGTTGTATTTTGTCAAATGCTTTTTCTGCATCTAAGGATATAATCATATAATTTTTTGTGTGTTTGTTTATATAGTGAATTACATTAATGGATTTTCATATATTCAACCAACCTCGCATCCCTGGAATGAAACCCACTTGATCGTGGTAAATGATAGTTTTGATGTATTATTCTTGGATTTGTTTTGCAAGAACTTATGAATATTGCACCAATATTCATAAACAAGAATGGTCTGAAGTTCTCTTTTTTTGGTTGGGTCCTTATGTGGTTTAGGTATCAGAGTAATTGTGGCTTCATAGAATGAGTTAAGTAGTGTTCCTTCTCCTTCCGTTTTATAGAATAGTTTGAGGAATATTGGTATCAAGTCTTCTTTGAAGGCCTTATAGAATTCTGCACTAAATCCTTCTGGCCCTGGGCTTTTTTTGGTTGGGATTTTTTTAATGACTTCTATTTCCTTGTGCTATATGGGCTAGTTTAGATAGTTTTCCTGCCATTGATTTAACTTTTGTGTATCTGTCTAGAAAACTATCCATTTCATCTAGATTTTCCAGTTTTGTTGAGTATAGGAATTTCCTCCATTTCTGTTGTTATGTCTCCCTTTTCATTTCTGATTTTGTTAATTTGGATACTGTCTCTGGGCTCTTTAATTAGTTTGGCTAGGGGTTAATCTATCTTGTTGATTCTATCAAAGATCCAGCTTTTGCTTTTTCTTTGTATTGTTTTCTTTGTTTCTAGTTGGTTGATTTCAGCACTGACTTTGACTATTTCCTGCTGTCTACTCCTCTTGGATGAGTTTGCTTCTTTTTGTTCTAGAGCTCTCAGGTGTGCTGTTAAGTTGTTGATGTAAGATGTCTCTAGTTTCTTTACTAGGGCACTTATTGGTATGAATTTTCCTCTTAGCACTGCTTTCAATGTGTCCCATAAATTTGGGTATGATGCATCAATATTTTCATTAAATTCCAGGAAGTCTTTAATTTCTTTCTTTATTTCTTCCCTGACCAAGTTGAGTGAGGCACTGTGCTGAGTGCATTGATATAAGTTTTACAACGGTGTGGTGGAAAGTGCTACTGTTCACATCTTTGATTTTATATAGAAGAACACAGGACCTGGAAAGGATAAGCAATGATTATGAGCAGAGGGAAGAAGAAACAAAGAGACAGAGAGAGAAGTAGATAGTCTACTGAAAGTTCCTTCACAAAGACACCCAAGTCCTGTTCACACACACACACACACACACACACACACACACACACACACACACACACTCACACACACACACACACACACACACACACACACACGCTAAAGAATGTTGTATATTAAAGATTGGTCATTAACTGCACAAGATAATAAGGTGACCATCTTTAACTCATGCTTGCACCTGGATCCTGTAGATGAACTGCCCTATTCTGCATAGCAAGTGTATCCTCTTTCCCTCCCTCCCTCCCTCCCTCTCTCTCATGAGAAAACCTCCAAAATCTCTTGCCTAGTTATGGTCCTCAAAAATCATTGGGCTGTCATATCTGAAGCTTGGAAGGTAGAGAGACCCTCACCTGTCTCAGTGTCTTTGTAGGCCCTAGGATCTGCATCTTACTAAGATCCCAGGATGAAATTAAACACATAAATGTGTAAGACACAGTAAATAAAATTTCTATNGTTTTTTGTTATTCCAGATGAACTTGCTAATTGTCTTTTCTAGATCCTTGAAGAATTGACTTGGAATTTTGATGGGGATTGCATTGAATCTGTAGATAGCTTTTGGCACGATAGCCATTTTTACTATATTGATTCTGCCAATCCATGAGCATGGGAGATCCTTCCATCTTCTGAGATCTTCCTCAATTTCTTTCTTCAGGGACTTGAAGTTCTTGTCATACAAATCTTTCACTTCCTTTGTAAGAGTCACACCAAGATATTTTATATTGTTAGTGACTATTGGTCTTGTTTTAAGAAGCCATTTTAGAAGACAGTCTCACAGCAGTCCCCTTGGTATACTGGCTCTTACAATCATTCTGCCTTCTGATCTCTGAGTCCTAGGTACAGTAGTTGTCATGTTGATGCTTCCACTGGTATCTTAGGGTTTCTATTGCTGTGATGAAACACCATGACCAAAACGCAAAATGGGGGAAAATGCATTTATTCAACTTCCACATGCTGTATATCACTTAAGGAAGTCAGGACAGGAACTGAAAATGGTAGAAACCTGGAAGCAGGAGTTAATGGAGAGGCCACAGAAGGGTGCTATTTACTGGCTCTCTTCATATCACTTGCTCAGCCTGCTTCCTTATAGAACCCAGGGCAAGCAGCTACATTCTGGGCCCTCCCTTACTGATCACTAATTGGGTAAATGCCTTTTAAATGAACCCCATGGAGGCATTTTCTTAAGCAAGGCTCCTTCATCTGTTGACTCTAGCTTGTTTAAAGTTGATACACAAAAGAAGCCAGCACAACTGGAGACTACTCCCCAACACAAGGGTATCTGATCCATTAGTATCTGAATTTGGACTAGTTGTAGTCTTTTTTGATGGTACTCATTTTCTACAAAGACATTTTTAAAATGAGGTTGAGAGATAAGTTATTCATGGGCAGAAGGATAAGTTTCTAAGTGCAGTTAAGAAATTCTGTGGTTAGTAAAGTAATGGTAGAAGGTGATCCTGTAAGAGAACAGCATTAGCCCCAGAGTGTAAGATTTCAGGCATGGTCCCCCTGTTGAGTGGATCTTACATCCAATGGGCAGCTTGTAGTTACTACCAACACATAAGTGTCACTAATGCACTCAGGGATATCATGTCATGCTGGTCATTGCTGTGTTTTATAAGCATCACAGCTGGATAGGATTATAGATTCTACTATTTCTTTCTGGTGCTATGAGAGCTCAAAGGAAAGAAACTTTCTGGTAAAATGTGGCTTGAATCTTCTGAGGCATACATCCTAAGAATGTGTTATTTTCAGCAATAGGGATTTATCATCAACTTCTGAAAGGTAACCAATGACAATGGTAATATCCTCTTGTTTTGAGAGTCTCTGACCAATAACTCAGAGGTTTATTATGGCCATTTCTGGGGTTTTCATTTGGTAGGAAATGCCTTTTTCTGGGAGCTTTGTTTGTACCAGTGGCAGTGCACACACATAACACAGAAAGCTGATATTAAACAAAGATGCCAAAACTATATATACACTGGAGAAAAGATAGGATCTTCAACAACAGTATTTACTGGGCAGCTACATACACATATGCAGGACAATGAAACTAGAATCTGTATCTATCACCCATTAGAAAAATCAACTTCAAGTGGATCAAAGACCTTGATTTAAACCTAAAATGCTAAAGCTGCTAGATAAACTCTAAAAATATAGGTGTGGAAAGGAGTTTCTGACTAGGATAACTTAGCCCAGGAACTAAGGACAACAAATGGAACCTCCTAAAACTAGGAACAGTTTCTGTAGAGCTAAGTAAATAACCAAGAGAGTAAAGAAGGAAGTTACAGAGTGGGGAGAAATCTTTTTTAGCTATACATATGACAAAGGATTAACATCCAGAATATACAAACTAGTTGAAAACCAGTCTAGAAGACAAATGACCCAATTAGCAGCGGGATAGGAACCAGAACAGAGCTTTCTCAATAAAATAAATAAATAAAGCAGCTAAGAAATGTTTCAAAAAATGATCATCATCCTTAGCAATTATGGGAATGTAAATTAAAACAATTCTAAGATTTGATCTCACCCCAGTCAGAATGGTGAAGGTCAACAAAACTGACAAGAAGTGCTAGGGAAGATGTGGGAAGAGAGGAAATCTCTGTCACTGTCGATGAGTGCAAACTGATGCAGCCACTCTGGACATCAACATGGTGAACCCTCAAAAAGTTAAAAGTAAAGCCATACTTTCTCTCTGTAACTCCTTTCATGGATATTTTGTTCCTATTCTAAGGAGGAATGAAGTATCCACACGCTGGTCTTCCTTCTTCTTGATTTTTTTGTGTTTTGCAAATTGTATCTTGGGTATTCTAAGTTTCTGGGCTAATATCCACTTATCAGTGAGTGCATATCTAATGACTTCTTTTGTGATTGGGTTACCTCACTAAGGATGATATCCTCCAGATACATCCATTTGCCCAAGAATTTCATAAATTCATTTTTTTAATAGCTGAGTAGTACTCCATTGTGTAAATATACCACATTTTCTGTATCCATTCCTCTGTTGAGGGACATCTGGGTTCTTTCCTGCTTCTGGCTATTATAAATAAGACTGCTATGAACATAGTGGAACATGTGTTCTTATTACCAGTTGGAACATCTTCTGGGTATATGCCCAGAAGAGGTATTGCAGGATCTTTCAGTAGTACTACGTCCAATTTTCTGAGGAGCCACCAGACTGACTTCCAGAGTGGTTTTACCAGCTTGCAATCCCACCAGCAATGGAGGAGTTTTCCTCTTTCTCCACATCCTCGCCAACATCTGCTGTCACCTGAATTTTTGATCTTAGCCATTCTGACTGGTATGAGGTGGATTCTCAATGTTGTTTTGATTTGCATTTCCCTTATGATTAAGGATGTTGGAGCTAAGATGAAAGGATGGACTATCCAGAGACTACCCCACCTGGGGAATTAATTCCATAATCAGTCACCAAACTCAGACACTATTGCATAGGACAGCAAGAGTTTGCTGAAGGGACCTTGATATAACTGTCTTGTATGAGGCTATGCCAGTGCTTGGCAAATACAGAAGTGGATGCTCACAGTCATCTATAGGATGGAATACAGGGCCCCCAATGGAGGAGATAGAGAAAGTACCCAGGAGCTGTAACCCCATAAGAGGAACAACAATATGAACTAACCAGAACCCCCAGAGCTTGTTCTCTAGCTACATAAGTAGCAGAAGATGGCGTAGTCGGCCATCATTGAGAAGAGATGCCCCTTAGTATTACAAACTTTATATGCTGCAATACAGGAGAATGCCAGGGTCAAGAAGTGGGAGTGGGTAGGTAGATGAACAGGGCCGGGGGAGGGTATAGGGAACTTTCAGGATACTATTTGAAATGTAAATTAAGAAAATATCTAATAAAAATTTTTGAAAAAAAAAAAAGTAAAGCCATATGACCCAAGCATACCACTCTTTGACATATATTCAAAAGACTTGACATCTTACTCCACAAGGACTTGCTCAGCCATATTAATTGTTCTTCTATGCACAACAGTTGAGAAGTAAAAATAACCCAAATGTCCTTCAGTGAACGACAAGTTGATAAAACATTAGCATCCCATAAACAGTATGGAATACTATTAATCCATGAAGAAAAATAAAATCATAAAATCGGAAGGTAAGTGATATGCCTAGAAAAGATTATACTGAATGATGCACCCATTTGTTGTTCCTATCTCCAACCATATGCTCAGATGTGATATAAAATATGGAATGACCATATAAACCAAGAAATTATAGTGGGACTAGGATAGGAGTGGCTATGGAATACAGGTGACAATAAGGAGGAAATGGTAAAGTAAGGGGCCTTCATTGGGAAGAGGGAGATCAATAGGGAGGGAAAAGAGAGAGACAAAAGTACCAAAGTTATCTGACAAAGCCTCTCAAAGAAACATAGAATTATATATTTACCTAAAACTACACATTACATGTGCACATGTGAAACATGAGATGTAGACTACTTTAAAAGATGTCATGAAATAATAAATTATAAAGTATATAAATATAAACAAAGAATACATACAATAACACCAATTATTTTTTAATTCATAAGAAAATGTGTGGAAACTCTTCCAAAATAGAAGCTTGTGATCAATTCAAGAGCAAGCCTTGGTAACTAGTCCAGGATTAATGTAAGCAAACTAAGCTTTAGTGCTTGATCCAGTCACTCAGAATCAAGGACAATAAGCAAATAAAATGGTTTTACTCCATTTCTCAAAAGTAGTATTGATTTATTGTTATTTTGAAATTGATTTTCTCCCTATCTACTCAGTGCACTGAATCTCTGTCTTCCTCCTTGTCTAGCTCTGTACCTGTCACTTTCTCCTTGGAATTTTATATCCTTCCCCTTCTGATCACACAACTTATTTTAGATCTGGCCAGAGTTATTTCAGAAAGCTTCAGTCTGGACAGCTCTCACCCAGAAGTTAAGTTCAATTTATATCCGTGATTTAAGAAGGAATGAAAGCTTTTTATTGACAGATAACAGGATAGCAGATGTCAAACACTAATGACCTTGAGAATAACAGTTATAAAGAGGAGACAAAATGCAGGAAAGAACATAATTAATAAACTGAAGCAGAAATCTCACTCATCACAGAGTGTAAGCATCGCATTCACAATCTACAAGGCTCTGCAAAATGTACAGAAGAAATAGGTCCCAGTAATTATGGTCTAAATACCTGAAATCTGATGCCAGTGCTTCAGCATTAGTTTAATTACTAATAAACAGCATAATTATTTTTCAAATATGAATGCACTTGTACAAATTTAGGCAGAATGCTCTTATCTGTATTCATATCAATGTTAAAATCATTTGATCTAAAATTATTTTTAATATTGTTAGTATCAGCAATGCATACATAACAATAAGTGATGTATAAGTTTTCAAAAAGCAAAAATAAATAATTTGACAAATTAGTAGTACAGGATAAGTAGTCCTTAACATATATATATATATATATATATATATATATATATATATATATATATATATGTGTGTGTGTGTGTGTGTGTGTGTGTGTGTGTGTGTGTGTGTGTGTGTGTGTGTTTTGTTTTTTGTTTTTTGAGACAGGGTTTCTCTGTATAGCCCTGGCTGTCCTGGAACTCACTTTGTAGACTAGGTTGGCCTTGAACTCAGAAATCTGCCTGCCTCTGCCTCCCAAGTGCTGGGATTAAAGGTGTGTGCCATCACACCTGGAAATATATTTTTTTTAATTATTTTTTAATCTAATAGTTGATCCAAACAGAAGCTGATTGCCAAGTGTGAAGGTGGCTGGGGCAAAATTATGTGGCAGAATGAACCACATAAATCTTAATTTTTTTACTTTCGTGGTTATGTATTGTCATTTTGGAATTTATTGCATTTGCTTATTCTTTTGTGTATGTCCATACATTTAATTATTCATATGTGTATACACACACGTGTGCATGCCATAGCATGTATGTGGAGATCAGAGGTCAACAAACAGAAACCATTTCTCCCCTTCAAGTATATGGATCTTAGAGATTAAACTCAGGTCACCAAGATTAACAGCAGATATCTCTATGACATCAGCCACCTCACTGGCCCTCTGTTATTATCTGAGTACTAGCTAAGCATTCCCAATGTCTATATTGCATTAAAAGAAATGAGCTTCCCAAGCAAACACAACTTCGTGTACTGTTAGGGATACTGGTGTGCATTTTTAAAGGGATAATTTACATAAAAGTCAGGATAAGGTTACTTCTCAAAATAAAGGTGGTAGAATGCACTGAGGAGAACGGAATTGTACTTGGTATGTTCCAGCTTTGAAACTGACTGATGAAAGTGTATTTTATTATTAATCATCACTTATATGGTGATGTAGCTATTTCCTGTGAATTAAAGCATTTCCTTCTAGAAGGAGGAGGCAAGAGGTTCATTAGAGTCAGGAAGCTAATAAAACTTACATGCTGCAGAAAACTCCAAACTCTCATAAGACTCAGGAAGACCAGAAAGTTATACGATCTGATCCATGGGTTCAATCCCTCCTTGATGAATAGTGCATAATCCCTGAGAAGAGCAAGGAACTCATTCAATGCAATTGTCTGCAAGGTTGAGCAGGGAGCTCCAGGTGTGCCCCATTCAGAAGTCACGATCCATGTTGAGTAGACTTTTCATGATGAGCTGTCCATGTCTCTGTAAAGATCTCCTGATGCATCCTTCTCTGGTTGCACAGCAGCACCCAGTAGATCACTAAGCTGCACAGCAGTGAATCCACTTCTTCAATCTGCCACTGGAGAAACAGCTGTCTGTTTATATCTCCCCAGGAGAACTCATATAACATGTATCTTTCATGGTTTTTATGTATACCACTTAAATATAGAACTTTGACATCATCCAAAATTTTATTTTCTACAAAGCCAAGTAGAATGCAAATAAAGAAATCATCCAAGAATCACAAAACTTCACATTTTAACAGAAGTTATATGGGGAAGACTAGCAAAGAATGTGTGTGCCTTAAAATGTTTCAGTTGATTTTTTTAAAAAATCAGTTTGCTGGCCTCAAACTCAGAAATCCGCCTGCCTCTGCCTCCCAAGTGTTGGGATTCAAGTAGAGTTCCAGGACAGCCAGGGCTATACAGAGAAAGCTTGTCTTGAAAAACCAAAAAAAAAAAAAAAAGAAAGAAAGAAAGAAAGAAAAGAAAAAAGAAAAAAATCAGTTTGCAGAGGAAATCAGACAAAGGGCATCAAGCATTTCTGCTTCCTGGTAGTTCATGAATGAATGAATGAAGGAATGAATGAAAAGTTTACTTTTTCTAAGAATTATGCATAACTAATTTTCTTCAAAAAAACCATAGACATTTATTGACTGGGATATACTTTAATTTTTTTCTTAAATAATTTTATATCATAATTTTAATTTATAAAATTCTATCATAGATTGAAGATACAACTTTAAAAAATTAACTGCAATTTTGAAGTCTTTAAATTGTATTTATAGTTAAAATTATGACAATAGTTACAAAGACTTTTTGAACCAATAGCTTATGAAGACCTAAAAGAAGAAAGCTTAAAGTAACCAAATATAAAGAATGATAATGTGGTAATGGTGATTACATTGATATGATACACACCTATGGTATGTGTGTGTGTGTGTGTGTGTGTGTGTGTGTGTGTGTGTGTGTGTGTTTGTGTGTGTTGAAATACCTTATCTCACTGAACTAACAAGCATGTACAATTATTGAATGTTAATTAAAAATCTTTAAAAACTATTGTGCTTGGAATTAATGTGGTCGTTCACACCTTTCACCTCAAAACTTTGAAGCTAGTGTAGATAAATCTCTGTGATTTTGAGACAATTCTGTTCTATCTACATAGTGAGTTTCAGGACAGCCTGAGCTATGTAGAGAGACCTTCCCTCAGAATAGTTCTTTTGAGGATGCAAACACCTTGCTAGTACCTGTGTTGGGGAATATGCCCTAGTTTCTAAGAATATTAGCTTATTTGAGAAAATATAAACACAAAGGACATTCTGACCATGAGGAGACGTAGTTATCAAATTTCAGCTGCAGGTTTTCAGTTACCTCATATTTGACTCCTAAAATAAAATAAAATAAAATAAAATAAAATAAAAACAGAGAGACCGAATATAGAGGAAATGGCCCTTAGAGAAAGATCAAACTATGCTGTTAATTAAGATGACCCTCAAATGCTTCTCAAATCAAAAGCATTTGAGACAAGTTCCCCCTTCTCTATTTTTGATGGCTTCTCAAGGAAACTTTCATTTGTAAATTCTCTCCTTTCACCTTTGAAAAAGGTTGTAGATAGGTTCTCACTGCCCCTTATTCTCCAAGGTCTTTCCAAATGATTTGGAAAGGATCTTTTGAAAAATAACCACCAAACATTCTTTGTAGCAACAAAGAATCCTTACATACTTAGAGGCACTGATAACTAACCCAGACAGCTTAATCATCAAAGGATCTTTTCAAATTAAAAAGTAAATAGCTCCTGTGCTCACCACATCTCACTGGTCAGCCTGTTCACTTGTATCCTCTAGAAGTTCCCTTCCAGCTTGCTTCAATCCTAAACTGCCTTCTCTTTTGCTTTTAGCAGAATTTATTTCAAACCAATGCTATTCTTGATATTGCAATAGCCTTGAATTGAAATCTTTCTTATCTGTTTTTCTGTTTTTTTAGAGTTCAGTGTTTCTTAGACAAAGATGCCTGCATAAAGGCAAAGATCTGGAAACTCTACAAGAAATGAAGGTGTGTGCCAATAATGTCAGCAAACTGGCATTTCTAAGTGCCTGTTGGCAAGGGGCATAACATTTGCAGTCTTGTGGTAGCATAAGGCATTGCCACAAATTATTTTAGTGCAGGGTAAAAAAATTAGAAGTGGCTTTAAAGGACTCAGAGTTTGATGGGNTTTAGCTTCAAAAGAGACCACGCAGCCAGCAGAAGGAGCATCTGACATTTAAACTAAAGCTGTTTTTAAAAGCCATATGCTTGTCTGATTAACCTCAGTGGTCTTCAGTTCTAGCTCGACATTAGAGTTGCTTTGAGAGTTATTTCAAAACATCAGTATCTGAGTAAGGCTTATGAATTAGCATTTTTCAAAAGTAAAAGAAAATTAAATTAAATTAAACCTACTCAACATGATTGTTATGTGGCAACTGTTGCAAGAAGATATTCTATTTCTTGGCCTATCTTCTCTATGGCTTCAATAATAGCATAAATCAATCTGAGGAGACAGAGCTGGCTCCTTGCCACTTCCTAACCTCTAATTCACCTCAGAGAAATAGCAATCTGATTTCAGAATTTGCCAACCATTGAAATTGAAACAGGGTAAGTCTATCCATCAGCTCCTTTCTGATAGATCCAGTTCTTAAACACTCCACTGTCCTGCATCATTAGACATGGGGAAAGAATCCAATCCTAGAATCCATGCCAATGTCTGTTTATAGGACATGTCATCTATTGAATTTCACTGAATTTTGCATTCGACTTTCCTCCTTGATTCACTTTTGTTACTTTAGCCTCCCTCTCAGAGCTCCCTCTTCACCTTCCCTTGTGCAGTTGCTTGCAGTACTGTGTTTATATCACTATATCTCTCACATTAATCTCTTCCTCCCTAAGACTCACTAACACTACCCTTACACCACCCTTACACTGCCAGCTCAATTTTTATCCTTGACCTCAATTCCAAAATGTAGGTGCAAATTGAAGCAGGGGATAGAATTGCTCAATTATTGTTATTTCTTTACATCAAGGGCAATAGTGCTCCAGTTGAATGACCAGTGGCTTTTGGGAATAGTGGGAAGCATGTGTCCCCAGCCAAACATCATTTGACATAACTAACTTTCCAAAGAAACTAGAAGTTTACACCTCATGGAGGTGCCCCATTTGGGATTCAACCATCTGTTTATGGCAAATCAAGGATACCTGGACCTTGAGGCATTCTTGCCCAGGAGCCAGTGTTGTGCTCAATATAGGACTTGCTCTATAAAATATGTAGGAGGCAGAACTAAGAATAATGACCTCCTTAGCTCCTGAGGGTGACAAGAACTCACCATGCCTTTGAAGCTTATCTCCTAAGCCCCAGAGCATGAGATCAAATGATTTCTTAGAATGTTGTTTTAATGGAATGCTAGGTAAATAGAGATCAGAGGAGCAATGTTATTGAAGTTTTTTGCCTGCTTCTAGTTTCTCTGTATACTATTATCTTGCAAAACACAAATGGACAGTACAATTGTTATAGCCATGGCTGATTGACTGCTGACCTCAACTGCATTTTTTGTGATGGTACTAAATGTTGTAGAGAATTTTTTTTTCCTATTTTAACTATCTATGTAAGATTGGTAAGGTGGCTCAGAAAGTAAAGGTGCTTGCTGCCAAGATTGATACCTTGACCTCCCTCCCAGGAATCCTCCTGGTGGGAGGAAAGAACTGGTGTTTGATAGGTGTCCTCTGATGTCCATGTGTGCGATGGCACCCACCTACACTATTCTCTTGAGCCAGGCCCACATAGTTCAGTTCACCCTCAGCATCACTCTCTTTTATGCTTCTACTAGTGTGACCCACTAGTTGAAGTGTCCAACTGCTTTCCTAATCCAAAGTTCCAAAGTCCACATTCCCACAAACAAAAACATGGCAAGGCCTATCACAGCAGTACCCCAGTCCCTGGTAGCAATTTCTGTCTTAGTCAAAGTTCTACTGCTGTGAAGGAACACCATAAACATGGCTGAAGTGGAAACTTCTAGTTTCTTTGAAATTTAGTTGTGTCAAATGATGATTTGCTAATGTACACAGTTGAAAGGATGTCTTGCTAAAGCAGACACATATAATAATGTTTTTCTAAAGCAGAAACAGGTGAAAGGATGTTGTGCTGAAGCAGACTCAGGGAAAGGATGTTTCAATATAGCAAACATGTGAAAGGACCTGTGATGAAGGAGTATAAATATGACCCCACAGACAGTGGGAGACAAGCACTAAGCATTGGTTTGGTTTGTGCCACCTCATTATTCTTTGCTAACCACCCACTAGTATTGGCTTGCCTTTCATTGTGTGCTGAGCTCAGCTTGTGGTAAAACTACTATTGAGAGAAACTCACCTAAGAACTGCTCGTGAGGCTCCTGTGGTAGCTTGCCACTTCTAAGGACTCACCTCAGGCCAGTTAGAGAGCCTGGTGGTTTCTTCAGAATTGAACTACAGCTACTGGTGTCTAACTGCCTAGATAACTGGTCTGCAGCTGCTGAGTCATATTCCGTGTTTGCTACAGAACTAAATTGTGGAGATAGAAAATCAAGCTCACTCCCAAAGAACTGCTGCTGAACAGGTCCACTTCCTTCATATCCCCATAACTTTTATCTTCCACTACCTCTGGTGGGTGGTGGGCTAGAGGAGACTTTGAATCCCTATTAAAAGTAAGTTGCCATTGGGCCCAGGTCGCTCAGAGCCAGTCTGCGCAGGTCAGCTCCCTGACCTCAAAGGGTCGCTCAGACACAGTCAGCGCAGGTAAGCTCAAGGACTGCAAAGGGTGAGTGAGAAAACAGCTGAGTAGTGCAACTTTTGCGACAGAAACAGCTTGGGGCTCTAGACATCCAGGCTCCCTCCCCGCCTGAGGAGAGGTCTCCCTCCACCTGGGAGGGCCTTCCCTGCCGGAACTTGAGAGAGCCATATTGGGCAAAGGTCTCTCAGAGCCGGTCTGCACAGGTCAGCTCCCGGACTGCAAAGGGTCCCACAGAGACCAGTCTGTGCAGGTGAGTGTGCAGACTGCAGAGGCAACACATCTTTTAGGACAGGCCATATATAGGGTCTTCAACTTTACCTAAGAGCCAGATCTGAACACCAAAACTCCTTGCACCTTCCCTGCAAGAAGAGAGCTCGCCTGCTGAGACTACTCTGACCACTGAGATTCAGGAGAGAGCTGGGCTCCCGGGTCTGGTGACAAAGGCCAACAGAATCACAGGAGGAACAAGCTCCAACCAGAGACAACTATAACAACCAACTCCAGAGATTACTAGATGGCGAAAGGCAAACATAAGAATCT
Organism: Mus minutoides; assembly: GCA_902729485.2. Lineage (NCBI taxonomy): Eukaryota > Metazoa > Chordata > Mammalia > Rodentia > Muridae > Mus > Mus minutoides. The sequence goes on from CACVCL010091799.1 coordinate 19,598, forward strand.
TAATAACAGAAACCAAGACCACTCACCTTCTTCAGAACCCAGCACTCTCACTTCAGCCAGTCCTGGATACCCCAACACACCCGAAAAACAAGACTCGGATTTAAAATCATATATCATGGTGCTGGTAGAGGACATGAAGATGGACATTAAGAAGGACATGAATAACTCACTTAAAGAAATGCAGGAGAACAATGCTAAAGAGGTAAAAGTCCTTAAAGAGGAAACAATAAAATCCTTTAAAGAACTACAGGAAAACACAACCAAACAGGTAATGGAATTGAACAAAACCATCCAGGGCCTAAAAAGGGAAATAGAAATAATAAAAAAAACCCAAAGTGAGACAACTTTGGTGATAGAAACACTAGGAAAGAAATCAGGAACCATGGATGTGAGCATCAGCAACAGAATCCAAGAGATGGAAGAGAGAATCTCAGGAGCAGAAGATTCCATAGAGAACATGGGCACAACAATCAAAGAAAATGCAAAATGCAAAATGCAAAAAGATCCTAACTCAAAACATCCAGGAAATCCAGGACACAATGAGAAGATCAAACCTACGGATAATAGGAGTAGATGTAAAAGAAGATTTTCAACTTAAAGGGCCAGCAAATATCTTCAACAAAATCATAGAAGAAAACTTCCCAAACCTAAAGAAAGAGATGCCCATGAACATACAAGAAGCCTTCAGAACTCCAAATAGACTGGACCAGAAAAGAAATTCCTCCCGACACATAATAATCAAAACAACAAATGCATTAAATAAAGATAGAATATTAAAGGCAGTAAGGGAAAAAGGTCAAGTAACATATAAAGGCAGGCCTATTAGAATTACACCAGACTTCTCACCAGAGACTATGAAAGCCAGATTATCCTGGACAGATGTTATACAGACCCTAAGAGAACACAAATACCAACCCAGGTTACTATATCCCACAAAACTCTCAATTAACATAGATGGATAAATCAAAGTATTCCATGATAAAACCAAATTCACACAATATCTTTCCACGAACCCAGCCCTTCAAAGGATAATGAAGGGAAACCACCAAAACAAGGATGGAAACGTCACTCTAGAAAAAAAAATAAAAAGTAATCCTTCAACAATCCTAAAAGAAGACAGCCCCAAGAACAGAATCCCAACTTTAACAACAAAAATAACAGGAAGCAACAACTATTTTTCTTTAATTTCTCTTAACATCAATGGACTCAATTCCCCAATATAAAGACAGCATTTTCAACAAATGGTGCTGGCACAACTGGCTGTTAGCATGTAAAAGAATGCAAATTGATTCATTCTCATCTCCTTGTACAAAGCTTAAGTCTAAGTGGATGAAAGACCTACACATAAAACCAGAAACACTGAAATTTGTAGAGGAGAAAGTGGGGAAAACCCTCAAAAATATGTGCACAGGAGAAAAATTGCTAAACAGAACAGCAACGGCTTGTGCTGTACGATCAAGAATTGAGAAATGTGGCCTTATAAAATTGCAAAGCTTCTGTAAAGCAAAAGACACTGTCAAGAAGAAAAAAAGGCCACCAACAGATTGGGAAAGGATTTTTACCAATCCTAAATCTGATAGGGGACTAATATCCAACATCTACAAAGAGCTAAAGAAGCTGGACTCCAGAAAAAGGAATAACCCCATTAAAAAACGAGGTACAGAGCTAAAGAAAGAATTCTCAACTGAGGAATTCCGAATGGCTGAGAAATATCTGAAAAAATATTCAACATCCTTAATCATCAGGGAAATGCAAATCAAAACAACACTGAGTTTCCACCTCATACCAGTCAGAATGGCTAGGATCAAAAATTCAGGTGACAGCAGATGCTGGCGAGGATGTGGAGAAAGAGGAACACTCCTCCATTGCTGGTGGGATTGCAAGCTTTTACAACCACTCTGGAAGTCAGTCTGGCATTTTCTCAGAAAATTGGACATAGTACTACAGAAAGATCCTGCAATACCTCTCCTGGGCATATACCCAGAAGATGTTCCAACTGGTAAAATGGACACATGTTCCACTATGTTCATAGCAACATTATTTATAATAGCCAGAAGCTGGAAAGAACCCAGATGTCCCTCAACAGAAGAATGGATACAGAAAATGTGGTACATTTACACAATGGAGTACTATTCTGCTATTAAAAATTGAATTTATGAAATTCTTGGGCAAATGGATATATCTGGAGGATATCATCCTTAGTGAGGTAACCCAATCACAAAAGAAGTCACTTGATATGCACTCACTGATAAATGGATATTAGCCCAAAAAGTTAGAATACTCAAGATAAAATTTGCAAAACACAAGAACATCAAGAAGGAAGACCAGCGTGTGGATACTTCATTCCTCCTGTTAATAGGAAACAAAATACCCATGAAAGTAGTTACAGAGACAAAGTTTAGAGCTAAGATGAAAGGATGGACCATACAGAGACTACCCCACCATGGGGGATCCATCCCATAATCAGTCACTAAACTCAGACACTATTGCATAGGACAGCAAGTGTTTACTGAAGGGACCCTGATATAGCTGTCTCGTACAGAAGTGGATGTTCATAATCATCTATAAGATGGAACACAGGGCCCACAATGGAGAACCTAGAGATAGAACCTTAGGAGATGAAGGGGTCTGCAACCCTAGAAGAGGAACAACAATATGAACTAACCAGAACCCCCAGAACAGGTGTCTCTAGCTCTACATGTAGCAGAAGATGACCTAGTCGGACATCATTGGGAGGAGAGGCCCCTTGGTAGTGCAATCTTTATATGCCCCAATACAGGGGAAGGCCAGGACCAAGAAGTGAGAGTGGGTGGGCAGGGGAACAGGGTGGGGGGAGGGGGTGGGAACTTTCGGGATAACATTTGAAATGTAAATTAAGAAAATATCTAATCAGCACTCGGGAGGCAGAGGCAGGCGGATTTCTGAGTTAGAGGCCAGCCTGGTCTACAGAGTGAGTTCCAGGACAGCCAGGGCTACACAGAAAAACCCTGTCTCAAAAAANAAAAAAAAAAAAAAAAAAAAAAAAAAAAAAAAGAAAAGAAAATATCTAATAAAAATTTTTAAAAAAGTAAGTTGCAAAATAGTATGACTGACTATACTTGGCAATTCTTATAAAGGAAAACATTTAATCAGGACTTTCTTACAGTTCAGAGGCATGAAGCATGTATCTTGGAGATATGCAGGCAAACATGGTACTGAAAAAGGCAGCTGAGAAGTCATGGATCAGCACGCAGCAGAAAGAGACACTGGGCCTGGCTTAAGCATATGAAACCACAAAGCCCACCCCCAGTGACATGTTTTTTCCAACAAGACCACACCCACTCCAATGAAGTCACATCTCCTTATAGTGCCACTCCTTATAAGCATATAGGAGACGTTTTCTTTCAAACCAACACTGAAACCATCACCAAAGCAACTTACAAAAGAAAGAATTTATTGGGGTCTTATAGTTCCAGAGGGTTGGACTGCATGAGGACCATGGTAGCAAGCATAGCAGCAGGCAGGCTGACATGATAATGATGCAATAGCTGATAGCTTGTATCAGATCCACAAGCACAAAACAGACAAAGGTCTAATTGGGAATGCTGTTGGCTTTTGCAACCCCAAAGCCTTCCTCCAGTGACTGGTCATCCAACAAAGACATATCTTTTAATCCTTCCCAAACAGATACACCACTAGGGAGCAAGTATTCACATATATGAGCCTGAGGGGACCGTCCTAAAGCACCACTTTCCACTAGGTCAGAACAAAAGAATGTTGTAGCATCCTATTCTTTGTTTTCACTAGTCATGAACAAGTAATAATTTGAAGACAATTAAGGTATAGAAAATGACTTTATAACTAAAGCCTAGGAGTTTTTCTCAATATTAAGTAAAAAATTATATGAATGGATGCATCATTTCATTTATAATAAAGCACAAATTCTTTGCAATTTATTTTCAGCTGAAAATGAAATTAGGAAATAATCATTCCATTACTGAATATATTAACTTTGCCATATTAAAAATCATCTCCCCGGTGTTCTATTTTAAAATCAGTTTGTGTCATTTATTTTTTGTTTACAAATTAATATTCATCCTGTTCATAGTGGAGATTGTGAATACAATGATGTTCAGTAGACTTCTCTCTGTTTGCTTCACAAATGCAATACAAAATATTGTTTTCTCTGTGTGCAATGGAAGGCTTGCAGAAACTTGCCTCTGAACACTAGAAGTCTCCAATACCATAAACTTTTATCTTTCTTTTTTCCACCTTTAATCTCAAAGCTCTAAACTGAAAGCAGCAGTTACAATGATTTGTGATCCAATTTATGATTGAAAATCAAAGTCAAGAATTGAAATATATTACCTATCTCAATATTCATCTTGCTCTTTGGTAATTAGTAAGAATAAGTGCTTTTCAAGGACAATTCACCACTAGGGATATTGTTGATGTATTGAACTAGAACTGCAGTTGGTAAATTAAGAATGGACTGTGCACGACCCTAAGGAGGAAACACTGTCTGATGTATAAACTGAAAGATTCAGGAGAAATGCCAATTACTAATAGTCTTCTGTTGCACTTGTGAGTAACAGCTATAAGAAAGAACTATGTTATGTACCACAGACTAGCTTTGGTTAATGTCATAAATTTGGCATTTGGCTAGTTCCTTCTAAGACTTCTACTATATACTGACTTTATTCTAACTATTATAATACTTTTATCTCCCATAACACCTTTGGCTATGGAAATGCAAACAGAGATACAGAAGCCTGAAACCACCATTAGAAAAATTTACTTTGATTATCTAGGAATGTAATTCTAGTAAAATTAATATTTCTCCTATGTTCATTCCTTTTTTATATTTCCTCATCTGTAATATCTACAGTTATTAATATTGAAGAAATTGTGGTTTATAAAAGTATGAGACCAAACACTAGCAACAGAATAATTTAAATCAGCATAAAGCTTAAGTCAATAATAAATTAAGTCATTGCTTCTAAGTGTACAGACCATGAGTGTGAGTCCCTGTGTATTTATACACAGGAATTTCATAATTGTGTGCTATGGAAATCAAACATCAGCTCATTCAATGGCTCGAACAAAACAACTATGAAGTTCTATGCTCATACTTTAGGAAACAGAATGCTGGCATGGGTAAAGCCATGGTGGCCTCAGAGAAGAGGGATATTTAGAGACAGCTGTTAACTGAAGAAATACTAAGTGAGTGAAAATCTATATACTGTCTCTGTACTAAGTCTGCATCCTGGTAACATCAACTTAGAAATTAGAGATCAAGAGCCTCTGAGTTTCTTGATGTTCTTCACACCATACTTCTTGAACAAAGGATTTTATGTGGCAGAGTGGCTAAGTAACGTAAATCTTTTTAAAAACCTCACATCTGTCAAGATAATTCAGGAATTAATGTCACCTTTAATATTCTTATGATTTTTATTTTCAGTTATAATGTGAAAATGGGGGATATCAAACCACAAACATTGACAGAATTTATTGAGCTGTCATATGCGAAGAAATTAGCTCTATGTCTTATTTACAGCAAATATTCACATAGTTGTGAAATGGCAAACATTTTTATATTCTTTAATTATTTTATTTTCTTTAGAAAATAATATTGTTAGGAGAGCAGAGTGAGCCACTTTATCTTAATACTGTAAATTATATCCTCCTTTCTGCCAGTGCTTTAGTCTTCACTTCTAATAACTTTATTAAGGTGTTTCTCTTGTTCGAATTTTGTTAGTTGAAAAGTTTCATGAAGTTGCCTCTGATTTCTGTCCATCTCCCTCTGGCATTTCTCTCCTGGAATATATTCAGTGGTCAAAGGAAAATTTTAACCACACTTCCTCTGGAGGGTTCTCCCTTCCCTTTTCAAAATTATTAGCTTCCTCCCCAGTGTTCTTGCAAACAACATAGTGTACCTATTGATAAAAATATCAATGTGTTTGGGCGAATAACCAGGCAGCAGACCAGGCTGAAGGGGTTCCACGTGGAGAGGTTTATTGAGAGGGTGGGGGAGGGGGCAGAGAAGAGGAGAAAGGGATAGAGAGGGGAGAGAAGAGAGAGAAGAGGAGGGCAAAAAGAGGACGAGGAGGGGGTGTCTTCCCCATTTATAGGGAGAATGACGTCATACCACCGAGGGTGGAGACTGAGCCAGGTGGGCTATGGGATTGAAGGTGGTTGCCTTGGCAACGCAGGTACACAGGTTAAGTGGAGCTTGATGCTAACAGTACCTTTTATAATATCTGGCCATTTGTTCGTGAATCTCTCTCTCCTTTGATAGCCTGTGAGATCCTTGAGGGACGAGAGTCTGGCTTATTTGCTCTTATTAGACATAACCAGGAGAGAGGAAGCTTTAAAACACAGGCTTTGAGCAAACAAATACTGAGAATCTTTCTGGCCAATGACATCAGTTGTATTAGGAGACATTGAGGAGAGGGAAGAATAAGAATAGATGTGCATGCTGTTTGACTTTGTGTGGATTTGAGCGGTAAAGCAGAGCAGCATGAGGAAGCCCCAAGCATCATTCTCTCCAGCAGCAGCTGCAGCTACTGAGGGCTGTTCTAGAACACATATTTGATTCAGATATTTTTTTCAAAGTCCATTCATATCAAATTATTAAACATCAGTAAATGGTCTTTTTAATTCCTATCTTTTTTCTTCCTCCAATAAGAGAAAAACTTGTAGTCATTAAAGATAATCCACTAATCAATACTGATAATGTTGTATTTTGATCCCACTTCTGAATTCTCAAGATCCAAAAAATAAGATCACTGAAAAATGTAACTTATATTTCTAAAATACAAGAGAGATAAATAAATAGTAATGATCTTTAAAACAGTCATTGTCCCAGTATGGTTAATGTCATTGTGAGAGACACTTGAATATTAATTCATAATTGCTGAGATGAGAACATATAAACTTCATGCTTTGGGAAAGTTAGTTTGAAAATAAAACTTGTGAGATAGCTAGTTATGAATGCATGTTGCTTATGTAAGTGTGATCTTTCACTGAAAATATTATGGGAAAATCCTTTTGAGAAAGGCAAACAATCATTTCAAGAATCTATCCCTTCAGATACTAAAAAAAAAACAAAACAGAACTTATGATTTATAAATGCAGCTCCATATTAATGTAGTCATCCTTTTAGAACAGAGTAACGGCTGACTGGAAAGTAGGTAAGTGACTAATTCTCTAGTTCCTCTAAAAGCAATATTCACATCACAAGCTAAATGAACATACAAGGCATACTATAAATAAAACTGGCTTTTAACTTTAAGAAAAATAAACCCTAATGCCAAGTCCTTAGCAGTAATGAAACAAAATGAGCCACACTCCTTCTGAAAATTAATGACTTATAGGAGATGAAGGTTTTTGATAAATTTTAATGGGAATAAAATTTCTGGAATTAAATTACCATAAATTTCACTGTGCTCAGAAATAATCTTGTCATGCCTCATATTCAATGGACATAATTATATTTTATTTCTGACCCTTAAGATAGCTGTTAAAATATGGAACTTATAAAGTAACTATTTTTTTCCTAAAGAATTCCAGACTATTTTACTGATTGAAATATCTGGAAAGAAAATTGATTTTCACTCCAGATAATTACTCTTATCTTCAATTCCCATATCACTAATTATTTTTAAATTATTATGATGAGTATACATTTATGTTTTCTAAAAACAAATATTGGCTTTCGAAAGTTAAAAAAAACTATTAAGCCCAAATTTTCCCATGCATCTAAAATTATTATAGCAAAATAAACCCTCATGACTATTGCTTTCTGACAATACTCAAAAAGCATAACAGTATAGGAAATGGGATATTTGATATTTTTTCATTTTAAGAACAATGAATAATGGAAACAAAAGTGTAAAACTCAAATATGGTCACTATAAAACTACTTATATTACTAATATTTTAAATGCCAATGTTCTCATTTACCAGCTACAGGATAGAATGTCCCAGTGAAAGCCAAAAGGAAGACCCAAAAAATGGTTGAGAACAAGAAACCCCTTTATATATGAAAGCAAACTAAAACCAAAGGCAAAAATAGTTAAGTAAGGCTAACACTAATCAAACAACAACAAAATAAATAAACAAACAAAAAGTAACTATATTTGCTCCAGATAGAACAGATTCCAGAGTGTGGAAAGTTACTAGGAACAAAGAATATTATGCAGTGATAAAGTCAATATTTCAAATACTATACAACATTCTCTAATGTCTGCGCACGTAAAAAAGAACAGCAAAATACATTAAGTAAAACCCATAAAAATGGAGATTACAGTCATCTTAGTGCCTCTAATTTAACAGTAAATCAACAATAGAAAATGTCCTTGAAAGCACACTTCCAAATAACATATGAGCCATAGGGGAAATCTCAGCTTCAAATTATTTTAAGATATATGAACATGTAAGCACAATTCAATAAGTTGTGTGGGATGCAACAAACATAATGCTTAGGCAAAAGTTACAAGCATTGAACATGATTTTAGAAAAGACAAAAAGGACTAAATCAATAATCTATTCTCACCCTGAAGAAACTAGGAAAGAACAAGTAAATCCAAGCCCATGTAGGCAGAAGAGAAGAAACAAAGAGAGGAGATAAACTAAACCAAAAGCCAGCTTTTTTTTTCAAGTTCCACAAGGTGGATAAGCCTCTACCAAGACAGAGAACACAAGACAGCAATCAATCAGTAGAAATGAAAATGAGGAAGATTACAAACTAGGTGTTCATAAAAGACAGCTGCAACCAAATCTGTGCTCATGATTTTATAACCTAGATTAAGCAGAGCATCTTCTTGTCAAACTCACACAAGAAAAAAACCTAAACCTCCACATAAATAGATATGCACCTTATAAGTAGATGAAATGAATGCGCAAGAGTTGGACAAAACATAAAGCATTGTACCCACATGCCTTATCAGTGAATTCTCATAAGAATCTAAAGGAGAAATTATATCAATTTACCACAGTCTCTTCTAGAAGAAAGAAATGGAGAGCAACCTTCTCAGTTTCCTTTACTAGACCAGCCCTAGAACAATTTTAGAAAAAAAATATTTACAAGAAAACTATACTTATACTCGAGTCTCTATTCAAAAATTCCTCAGCAATTAGCAAGATAGATCCCATATCTCCTAAAATACTTATACAGCATAACTAAATGGCATTTACCTCAAGTAAGCCAGGTGTTTTTAATATTAGTCAGTAAGGCTTTCTAACTTTCTACATTAAAGGACCAAAGCAAAAACACCTTAGTTCCTATCCAGCAAGTCAGTAACATATTTCTACACCACCTATGCATGATATCTGTGGTGAGTTTATTCATATTTTTCAAGTGTGAAAATGCCTGATATGCCCATCTGTAGGTAACTGATATGTTAACTGTGCTACCTCCAAAGGAGTATCATAGGGCAATAAGCAAGAAAAAGAAAACGATGTGCATGAAATCTAAATGCATACTGTTAATGGAAAATAATCCACCTAAAGAGATACATACTGTGTGACCCAGTTATATAATATTCCCACCTAAAGAGATACATACTGTGTGACCCAGTTATATAATATTCCCACCTAAAGAGATACATACTGTGTGACCCAGTTATATAATATTCGAGGGAGGGCAAAACAGTAGTAAAAAAAGTAATGGTTGCTACAGCTTATTTAGAGAAAAGTATGAGTATAAGATATTAGGACTTACAGATGTTTTATGTGATATCAAAGTGGTGGATATATCATGATACATGCTTTTCCAAACACAAAGAATGTAGAATACTAACAACACACTTTAGCATATATGATGGGTTTTGGGCCTATATAGGCTCACTGAATGTTGTGATGTGGACCCATTGAGGAGGAGAGAGAATTAATGTCTAGAGACAGTGTCTACACAAAAAAACTCTCTGTAACTTCCCTTACATGCTTGTGAGCCCCAGTGTACTCTAAGGAATAAAGAATGAAGTTTATTAATGAGTGCTTCATAATTTCTGTAGACCTGTAAACTAAATGCAACAAAATTGAAAAGGATGGGTTTAATATATGTATGCAAATGTTATACTTACCAGGAAAGCTATAAAAAGGCACAATCATGTTCTTATTTTTTTAAATAGTTGGCAGACTATGCATGGGCTATTCACAACTGTAAAATTGATGTCTGAAGTTGTACGCAATTAATGTAATTGACACAAAAGATAATTTTAAATGACTATAAATAGATAGAGCCCCAACAGAAATTCATTAATTTATCAATGTTTAACACACTTTAAGTATCAAATATATCACTACTATGTGTTGAAGTCATAAGACCAGTGGATGTGACATGACTTGATACTCAATGTCATTTTGCCAGTGCCTGGAATGACTGCTGTGCTTTCTCAAACTGGCACAAGGCAGGTGCTTTTGCTTATATGTCCCTAGAAAATTCCATTCCTTAGAAAATTCTTGGGAATTTTTTAAGGGTTTAGTTACTTTTTAAATTTTTAATTGAAAATATATTCTTCCATCATCCAATACATCCCAATCCTCCCTCCATTCCTCCCAACTCCTCCACCTCCCACATTCTTGAGATCCATTACTCCTGTTTCCCTGGAGATCAACTTATGTGTATGGATATTTTACCTGCATGTGTGTATGTGGTACCACATGCATGCAGTGCCCAGGGAGACCAGAAGGTGGCAATAGATACCTTAGAACTGGAGTTGCAGATGGTTGTTAGTTGCCACTTGGGTGCTCATTATTGAACACAGGTAGGTTCTTTGCAAGAGTAGTAAGTGCTTTTAATCACTGAGATCCAGGATCTTTTCTTAAAGTTATATGTTTCATAAACATATGTATGAGTGTGTGTGTATATATTTGTATGCATATATACATATTTGTTATATATAAGCACATATTCTTTAGAACATAGATATATTCTATAGAATATTTATAAAATACCCACCTATAAAATTATATAGAGTAAGATTTGGGAGGCTGTGCACTAGAAAAAAAAATTCCTTCAGAATGAAATAATGTGTTCTATTAACAGACCCCACGTAAAACAGATGTACCTTGTTTTAAAATTGCAGATGGAGAAAAAAATGTCAACAGTGATGTTTTCTAAGTCACGGTGCCACTGTTTTCTCCTAAAACTTTGTTTGCAACAATACAAATTATAGTGGCAGGAGAGCTTGCTCAGTATTGAAGAGTGCATACTGCTCTGGCAAGAGCTGCATTTGGTTTCCAGCAGCCTTGTTGGGTGGATCTCAATCACCAGTAATTCCAGCTCCAGAGAATGTGAGGCTCTCTTCAGTCCACTGTGGGCATCTGCACATGCATGGCATACCCTCACACAGACACACAAGCATACACAGAAACTCAAGTTTTTAATTAAGTAATGCATGTTATATTGTTTCAAAAGCTGATTGTCAGAATTATGTGTGCAAGTATGTTAGGATTGGAATTAAATTATTTGACCTTTTTTTAACATGGAGTATATTCAAGAAATGACATTTATAACTCATTCCATTTGTGCTGCAGTTGGGCCGATTGACCTCCCAGAATGACGTCTCTCCTCCCACTATAAAATTATCCTAAAAAAAAAAAAACCATAAAAATAAACAAGGATTATGGACCATCTTTACCTTATAGCAGCATACAGATTTATTTTTATCTGGGTTATACAAAACAATTAATTGGATTAAATGTTAAAATGATGGGGCTGGATAAATGGCTCAGAGGTTAGGAGCACAAACTGCTTTTCCAGAGGGCCCATGCTTGTTTTCCAGCACCCACTGTTTCTAACCACCTGCAAGTTCAAAAGATCTGATGCCTTTGGCTTCCATGAACACCACCAGTCAGTGCATATATAAACAAACATAGGTGATATCTGTACACATAATTAAAATCAATTAAAACATTCAAAATAGCAGAAAACGGATACAATACTTATTACACTCATTCGAATGTATGGACAAGAGCCTTCACAGCACAAGTGAAGTAGAAAACAGGAGGGTGCCCATGGGACATCCATACATAAGGAAAACCACTGTGAAATCTTCCGAGGGTGCAACACGAGCAAATGGTCAATGCTTGTATCTACTGGATGCAGCCATCAAAGCATTCCATGCTCTGAACATCCAAATGCTCCAACATATAAATGTCTTCATTATTCTAAAGTTTCAATTACTAAAACAAGAAGAGTATAAAACTTTTCCAATATCAATACTTAATAGAGTGTGTGATTTTCATATAATTGGTTACTGATATAGAAGTAAATAAACCTAGCCATGAGCAATAGCAACAATAACAAAATCAATGTAGAATTACACTGTGAGTACATAGAGGAGCAGCAACTTAGAAATGATTTTTATTTTCTAACCCAAAAGTTAGATGTGTTTTGCCTTTTTCTTTGGTTTATTGTTACAGTATGGTTACTTAAGATACCATTGTTTAATTAATCCAATGCTGCAGCAACTAGCACATTGATACAGGAAATAAATCACCATGTGAGCATTAAGAACAAGGCTGTCTGGAACTTCTCTAGAAGCACTTTAAGGTATCACAGGGAAGTTGGTTACATGGAGTGAGAAAAAAGCAGGCATGTGAGCTTGCTTCCTTTCCCTTAAACAACACACACTGTGTTATGTATGCTCTAAACGTAAGACAACTGAACCAATTTACTGGAAGAAAGACAAACATGTAGATATAGCAGCTTGGGTCTCAGAGGAATTCCTGACACTGACTCCCGGGAATGGCACCACGTAGAGCTATCCACAAGTTTACTCCACATCCTGTGAACCCGGTTCCTTTAAAGCTTGCCAAGTCTTCCAAGTGGAAAGCTCACCATGGGAAACTTGCAGTTTGCATCATGCCATTTGTTGGGGGAGGGTCTGTTCAGACAGTGCATTGGTTTTTCAGGTGGCCTCTGACTCCGTGGAGCATTTCAGAATGGACTTCCTTGTTCTTAGTGCTATCCACTGCATGCTTCTGGCTACTGTAGGGAAGTATTCCAGCTCTACAAGTGTTTATGAAACTCAGAGCTGACCCTGTAGCTATTAATTTACAATCTATATGTAAAAAAGAATCACACCACAATAAAATCTGTTAAGTCTTTACAAGTATTGTAGTTATGAGTATCAATTATGATTAGCTCAGTGATATTTTTAACATTAAAGTGTATTTCTTTATTTTTTCTTTTTTTTTTGGGGGGGGGTCGAGACAGGTTTCTCTGCATAGCCCTGGCTGTCCTGGAACTCACTTTGTAGACCAGGCTGGCCTTGAACTCAGAAATCCGCCTGCCTCTGCCTCCCGAGTGCTGAGATTAAAGGCATGTGCCACCACTCCCGGCTAAAGTGTATTTCTTTTTTTTTTTCCTCTTTATTAGATATTTTCTTCATTTACATCTCAAATGTTATCCAGAAATTTCCCCTTACCCTCCCGCATCCCCACCCTGCTCCCCTACCCACCCCCTCCCACGTAATGGCCCTGGCGTTCCCCTGTACTGGGGCATATAGAGTCTGTATGACCAAGGGGCCTCTTCTTCCAATGATGGCCAACTAGGCCATCTTCTTCCATATATGCAGCTAGAGACATGAGCGCAGGGGGAACTAGTTAGTTCATGTTATTCTTCCACCTATAGGGTTGTAAAGTGTATTTTTAAGGAGCTTCGTTTACTCTGCATTTAGAATGTGTCTGTGTAAGAAATTCATCTAGTGGGTGATTTAGTGTTACCTTCATCTCTTCTACACTGAAAGTTGTTTAAACAAGTAATTAACCCCTTGGTTTTGGCTGTACCAAAAATAACTCAGAGGAACTTGTAATGGATTTCATTGAGGGATAATCACATAGCTTAATTAATTAAAGAACCTCTTTTCATTAAAAAAAGACATGGTATAGTTATAGGAGAACATTACAGTTCAGATGAACCCATTACTCAGAGGAGTATTTCCCAAGATACACATTGGTAGGCAGCTACTCTCGATGGAGAGAAAATGCTGATTGTAAGTGGGTTGCTTTGAAGAACCAGAAACCTTGAGTTTTGGCATGGCACTGACAGCCCAGTCAACTATACTATTTGTAGATGTGTTCTTTAACTCTTACATATCTATCTATCTATCTATCTATCTATCTATCTATCTATCTATCTATCTATCTATCTATCCTGTAGATTACTTCATTACCTTGATTATATAACACCCACTGCTGGGAGCTATGCCCATTATGATGAGGTTCTTGCATCTATTCTGGTTCTAATCTGTCCCTTTGCTCTCACTCTGAGAGTCATTACTGTTCCTTAAGATTTGGGAGAGTGGGCATCAAGCAGTGTCTTTGTTCAGCAGAAGCTGCTCTAGTGTTGATATTGTTGCACCTTCCTAGTACCTTAGACTGCATGCAAAGGGCTTGGCGATCTCAATAAGATGTTACCTTGCTGTGTCAAACAAGACTTGATGTGTTCCCTTTAGGTAAGGTCACTTTTATCCTTAACAGTCTGGTTTATTGTCTAGGACATGTGGGTATTAGACATTTGAGAAATGATGCAGTGAGTAAAAGCTTCTGCCAACCAGCCCAGCCATCTGACTTGGATCCCCAAGACCCACATGGTAAGAGGAGAGAACAAAGTCCTTCAAGTTGTTGTCCTTTGATTCCCTCATACTAGCCATAGCAGCAGCACACATATATACATATGCACACATTCACAATAAATAGAATGTATGTTTAAAAAATAATATGAAACCGTCATTTGCCAGATAACTGAAGAGGACTGCCCCTATGCAAATCTCTTAAATGAGCAAGCCTTTCCTTCACCTTCACTAGACAACACTCTCATCTACTAGATAAGTGGAATATTGAACAATTCTGTTCCCTAGAGTGTCTTAAAATGTTGGCTCTCTAAAAAGTATATAAGCCATTTGCTCAATATTGGAAATGAAGCAGACTGTGAAATAATACAAAAGGTGTTTAATTATGTATAAAACAAATCATAGTTCCAAAATCAAAGGAAATTAGAAGTGTGCAAGTGGTGAGAAACAGCAAGGGTTAATGTACTCACAACAGCAAGCACATTGTAAAAGACAATCAAAATGACCCTAAGATTCAGTCATTGGGTTGCCTTGCTGAGCCTTGAGTTAAGGGCTTTCACCTTATCTTTGAGTATCTTATTTCTTCTTGACTGGCTGTTGTTTCTTGGAGGCCTGTGCTTTGCAGAAGAGGAAACAGAGGGGGTGTGGATGTTGGGGAGAAGGGAGGTTGTGGGCAGCTGGGAGGAGTAATGAGAGGGAAAACTGGGATTGGAATGTACTGTATGAGAAAGGATTCTACTTTCAATAAATAGTCAACAAAGGAAAAAATCAGTCATATTTTAAATAATTTCTATGAAATTAATGATTAGATTTATCTTTTAAAAATTATACTCTATTTTGATTGTGTGTGTGTGTGTGTGTGTGTGTGTGTGTATGTGTCACAATGCAACTTATAGAAGTTAGTTCTCTCCTTCCACCATGTGGAACCCAGGAATTGAATTCAGGTCACCAAGCTTGACAGTAGGCAGCTTACCTATGGAGCCATCTTGCTATGCTTTAGCATATATATAATAGATAGATAAATAGATAGATAGATAGATAGATAGATAGATAGATAGATAGATAAATAGATAGATAGATAGATAGATACTAAGAATATACATTAATGTATGTTCAACATAGAAATTCACAACATGTAATTCAAGTGTTAAGTACATTCCTTCCTACAAATTTTGTCACCTACCTTAAGACTATTAGGAAAAGAGTGTTTCTTCTAGAATATTCTGAAATCTTCTTTCTTTCTTTCTTTCTTTCTTTCTTTCTTTCTTTCTTTCTTTCTTTCTTTCTTTCTTTCTGTCTTTCTTTCTTTCTTTCTTCCTCTCTTTCTTTCTTCTTTCTTTCTTTTTTTATTGGTTATTTTATTTATTTACATTTCAAATGTTGTCCCCTTCCCAGTCTGGGAAAGAAAGAAAGAGACAGGACCTAGAGCCTCCCCTCACAATGATGCCAGATAATGCAGTCCTTTGTGACATATGTAGTGGGAGCCATGAACCCACCCATGTGTACTCTTGTCCCTGGGAGCTCTAGGTGGTCTGGTTGGTTGATATGGTTGTTCTTCCTATGGGGTTGCTTAACCCTTTAGTTCCTTCATTCCTTCCCTTAACTCTTCCATTGGGGTCCCCACACTCAGACCCATATTTGGCTGTGAGCATCCACATCTGTATTGGTCAGCATCTAGCAGAGCCTCTCAGAGGATAGCTATGCCAGGCTCCTGTGCTCAAGCACTTCTTGGCAGCAGCAGGAATGTCAGGGTTTTGTGTCTGCAGATGAGATGGATCCCTAGGTGGGGCGATCTATGGATAGCCTTTCCTCTAGTCTCTGCTCCATTTTTTGTCCCTATATTTCCTTTAGACAGTAACAATTCTGGGGTCTTTCTAAGATTCCATAGTTAGGGCTACTAAAATAAAATGATTAAGAATAGGCTGCAGAAGTGACTCTTCAATGAAAAGCAGATGCTCTTGTAGAGAACTAAGACTGGCTGGAATAGCCACATCATGCAGCTTACCATCTCTTATAACTTCAGCTCCAGGGAATCTGACATCCTCTTCTGGATCCCATTGGAACACACACACACACACACACACACACACACACACACACACACACACACACACACACCATACATGCAGAGATGCATGCTCACAGTCACACATGTAAAAATAAAATAAAATAAATGCTTAAAAGAAACAGAAATTTACTGTATTCTTGTCCTAAATCTCTTTTCTTTCAAGTTCTTTGCAGTGTCCAAGGATTTATGAATTTCTGGTCACTCTTCTGTACCCAAATCATCTGATAAGTGAATATTTCTTCTTGCATAAAACTATAAGACTTAGTCATATGTGTGGAACAATGCCTTTGTCTACTTTCAGAAGGCAAAGTTAACCACAGCTGTGCAACAGGCTTGCTAGCTTATCCTTGCTATTTTCTTGTACATATTTCTTATTCAGGTTGTTCACTGGACATGATTCAACCTACCATTGTCCATGAGAAAGGGATAGTGAAACTGATGAAAGATTCAATCCTCCAGAATGTGTAACACATGCCTTTTATATACAATGACTTCTTTACAAATGAGTATCAGGTCAGAACACTGCAGCAGTGCTCAGGGTGAACATGTCCTACAATGTTAAAGTCATGGTCAGGAGTACAACATCCCCAGGTATTTAGGCTTAGTTTTCTTTCTGTGATTTACCCTAATTCTTTAAACTATCCTCCTCAACTGCCTTTATAGTGACATACTTAATATCTTGTCTAAATCCTTATGTACCATACCCACAAACATTTTTCATAATTAATTTCTAAACTCTCTCTTAACACTTCCTTTAGTCTTTTCTTCCTGCCCTCCCCTCTTTCTCCCTCCCCTTTCAGACACCCTCCATCTCCACAGCCTCTGTCAATTCCCCTCTCAAAATCCTTTCTTATTTCAGAAGCTGGGGCAGGGTGTCCTAAAAGCTTTCCAAGTGGAAGAGGGAAAAAAGAAAAGAAAAGAAAAGAAAAAGAAAGAAACAAATTCATCCAGTGAGGTGAATGCAGATAAATTTTCAAGGAACAAGTTAGTATCAAGCAGAAATAAGTTTGGGAATTTGCTATGATTAAAGAATGGATTGACTATTTCCTAGCCTATAGTCATCCAGCAAAACCAAAAGACCCCGGTAAAAACCACAGCAATCAGAGGAACAAACTGCTTTGCGGAGTCTTTTTAGTGTTTTATCAAACATAAAATATAAGTATCTCTCAGCAGAAAAAAAGAGTCTATCAGCAGAGAAGTAAAAAGGCAGTCAAGAGAGTGCTAGTATTAGATTCATTCTTTGTCCAACCCTTCCATTTTAAACTGGAATTTGATCTCACAAAAGCAGACGCTCTGTTCTACCCTCCAGCATTTGCTAGTATGACTCTCTAGTCCTCAGACAGAAGGTGGGTTTCTCAAAAATGTGAATCTGTGGCAAGATAAACGTTGTCTCTGAACTAATTCAAGGATGCCCAATGCCAAGAGTGAAATGGATCATTTGCATGTCTTATTTAAAACATTTACTTATTTTCATTTTATGCAAATTAATGTTTTGTCTGTATATATGTACTTACACTACTGGCATGCTTGGTAGCAGTGAGAGACAGAAGGCTCTGTATCCCCTGAAAGAGTTGCAGAGGTTTTTGAACCTACAGGTAAGTGCTAGGACTCAGGTCAATTGAAAGAGCAGCCAGTTCTGTTAACCACTGATCCATCTTTCCAAACCCATTTGCATATTTCTTGGTCTAGTTAATGTATAGCATATTATTGAGACTATCACAACTACTTCTATTTCCTTTATGATTCATTTATCTGATTGCAATGTTTATTGATATCTACCTAATTAATTTGCATAGAGTAAAGGAGGCAGTAGTAAAGGAAAATATACCTTCTGCTTTGCTGCAATCTAGCACTATGTAATATAACTATTTTATGTTTAGTATTAAAAAGTTACCCATAGAGATGATCTGCCAGAGTCTGACCAATACAGATGTGGATGCACACAGCCAACCATTGAGATGAGCACAGGGACTCCAATGGAGAGGTTAGAGAAAGGATTGAAGGAGCTGATGGGGTTTACAACACCATAGGATAAACAACAATATCAATCAACTGGAACCCCCCCCCCCCCAGAGCTTCCAAGGACTAAACCACCAACCAAAGAGTACACATGGAAGGACCCATGGCTCCAGCCACATATGTAGCAGAGGATGGCCTTGTGGGAATCAAGGGGAGGAGAGACCCTTGGTCCTGTGGAGGCTTGATGACCCAGTATAAATGGATGCTAGAGCCATGAGGCTGGAATGGGAGTGGGTGAGTGTGTTGGGAAGCACCCACATAGAAGCAGGGGGAGGGGATGGGGGTTGCAGAGGTGAAGCTAGATAGGGGGATAACATTTGAAATGTAAATTCATAAAATAACAATAAATTTTTAAGCTGAGGCAGCAGCAGCATCGGCTGAGGCTGCAGCGGTGGTGGCTCAGGAGGCCTCAGTCCACGCATCCCAGCTTCAATCCTTACTGCACCATGGTGATGTTCACAGAGCTGCTGGTGCTGCTGGCTGTGCTGCTGGCTACGACCTCGGGCTACTTTGTCAGCATTGATGTGCACATTGAGTGCTTCTTCGAGCAGATCACCTCCAGCACCAAGAGGGGCCTCATCATCCAGGTGGCAGAGGGCAGCTTCCTGTACATCGAAGTGGAGATCACAGGACCAGATAAAAAAAGGTATCTAAAGGATATCAAGAGTCCAGCGGGAAGTACACGTTTGCAGCCCATATGGATGAGACATACAAGTTTGGCTTTAATAATAGGATGTACACTATGACTCTAAAGATGGTAATGTTCATCATTGACATGGGGGAGGCTCCCAAGGGACAAGACATGGAGACAGAAGCTCATCAGAACAAGCTAGAAGAAATGATTAATTAGCTGGCAGTGGCAATGGCAGCTGGAAAGCACGAACAGGAGGAGTACATGGAAGTCCAGGAGGGAATACACAGAGCCACCAACGACAACACAAACAGCAGAGTGATCCTTCGGTCCTTCTTCGAAGCTCTTGTTCTAGTTGCCATGACAATGGAACAGATCTACTACCTGAACAGATTTTTTTGAAATCCGGAGGATAGTTTAAAAGGCCTTTTCCTATTGATCCCAAGTTCCTGATTTATTTGTTTACCAAACACCTTGGTCATAATAATGTCATTAGTTTATTCTTTTTTATTTTCTGAATGTTTATGACTTATGTTTCTTTGTGATTAGCAGGTGTTGGGGAAAACCTGTTTAAGAGAGAGTCTAAATTTGACGTTTGATTGGCCTATAATTCTTACTTGAAAGCGGCCCCATTATACAGGTCCTTCCAAGAATCCAGAGGCTGTTAAAGGTGTATGGGACTATGGTCTTTATTATGTTTTTACCTTTTGTTTTTATAATAAAATGCAGTTCATCCAGGAAAGTAGCCCACAGCCTGACAATACTTGTTAACTGATTGCATTCTAGTAGTGCCTGGGCTGCGGTTCATCATCAGAGGCTCATTTTGTTGTTACAGCAACAGCGATCTGAATCTTGACCCTTGTGGCCCCGCCTCAGGGTGGAGAGGCCTGACGGGGCATGTTACTAGGGTAGGCACTCATACTTTCTCTTGAGCTTGATTTAAAGACTCATCGAAACTCTTCCCCCTAAAGTTTTATATTGAACCTTAGAACTGAATCACCTCTAATTGAATTGACACAAGCAGCCAATAATTTAGCCGTCTGTCGAATCTAATCCAGTCTCCCAGGTGTTAGAACAGACTGCTGTCCTGGGTGCTGCATAGTCCGTTGTTGGCACTTAAGAAGATCCAGGTCCTCACATGGAAGTCTTCGCTTCTCCAGCCAAAGGGTTAAACCTCTGGGATTGCTTGCAGTGATAGGCAGTCACTGGTGTCTTTTTGGTCAGTGGCCTTTGGGCCCTGGTTTTCAATGTCAGCACTAGGGTTTGTTTGTTCTCTGGGCTCTTTTTTGACACATGTCAGTTTTGTTTATATAAAATGAAGAAACGGTCTCTCCGATGGTAGGTTTAATGAAAGGCACTCTGCTTTGGGTGTGGGCAGTCCAGGATTATGTGGTGACTAATGTCTGTTAGTTATCTGGATATTTTATTTCTCTTTTTGGATCTTGCAAGGGGAAAACAAGTAACAAGTTTTATAAATTTAATTTAAATTTGTTACAGGCTTTCATGTTCAGGATAAATAAATTTTCAACCTTCAATGATATCCTTGCAACAGTTTGTTGGTAAGGTGACTCTTTCATCTAGGGAAGCTGTTGCATGCCAATTGTGTGTGTGTGTGTGTGTGTGTGTGTGTGAGCGAAAACACTTCAGAATTGAATTAAAAGATGTAAATTTAAAATTGGTTGTGTATCTAATATGCCCCAGGTTCAGTAAATAAACAATTCTTTTAAAAAACAAAACAAAAAGCAATAAATTTTTAAAAAGAAAAAAAAAAGTCATCTATAATCAGCATTTTGCTGATATGCCTAAAATGGCAGATCCAGCTAGAGAAACAGCTCAGTTGTTAGGAGGATATAATGCTCTTGCAGAGGACCTGAATTAGGTTCCTGGCACCCATATCCATGGTTCACAATCACTTGTAATGACAGCCACAGGGGATCCTACACTTTTGCCCTCTGTGGGCACTGGCATAGCATACAAATAGCCCTCCCCCACACACCCATAATAAAAAAGTAATAAAAATGAATCTTTTAAAAAATAAAGAAATAATTTGAGGTTATAAAACAAGTTTTTCCTTTTGACAGAAAATGTAGGAAAACAGCAACAACGGAAGAATAGAAACAAAAAACGTAAAATCTAAATATTTGGGGAAACTAGCAGACATAGTCCAGATTCAAAACACATGTAAGGCTATCTAAAATGTAAAATTTAAACATTGCAGACTCTTGCCAGTAGAAAATAAAAATTCTAGTACCTCTACAACTGGATCTTTTAAATATTCATGTATTCATTCATTCATTCATTTTACAACCCAATATTAACTCTTCGTCTTCTCCCAGTCCCCCCTCAAAGAAGTTCCCCATTCCACTTTTGAGAAGAGGAAGCCTCTCTCTGGGTGACATAAACCCCATTAACACCCTAACCCCACCTCAACCCATCCCAAGTCCGGACACATCAAGTCACTGCAGTACTAGGCACATCCTATCTCACTGAGGCCAGACAGGTGGTCCATTTAGGGTCACAGGATCCACAGGCAGGGAGTCAGCAAGC
>CACVCL010092059.1:0-105000 GCA_902729485.2 Mus minutoides
GATGAAGCACTCAAGACTAGCAGTCTTCATGCCCCAGCAAAGTCACAAGTGTTCATACTATCCCTCCACTCAGCAATTCAAAGAAACGGAAAAGAAAAACTGTCCACACAGGGATGGGAAAAGAGGCCGTGGCCCACCTTCTAGATAAGAGCGCATATCAGTGTGTGTAATGGCAATTAGAAATTGTTCATAAGGATTCTCTGTGCTTAGTATACATACACCTGAATCACCTGGAACGTGCCTAAGAATATCAGATAATTCAAATCTCAGAGAGTCTCTGTCACTGTGAGGGTTGACCTGGGCATTTGGTATTTGAAAACTATCCCTCAACTGATTCTTGCACACCACTGAGCCAGAGAAATAGGTGTCTAATAAAGGACACCTACATCTATTGATGAGGCTTTGGAGAGGGGCTGAGACCTAAGTTCAGCCCTTCTCATTTATTCTCCACTCAGTTGCCAGAAAGATTTTCTTAAAATAGACCCCTCATCCACTCTCCCTACTGCCTTATGATCACTGACAAGTTGTCTGGGCTTGCAGTTTCCAGTAACTGAGACACTTGCTACTCTAAACCTGATTTTTAATCTTGTTTGGGACTAGCCTGACCTCTAAGGCTTCTTGTGCTCTAGCTCCTCCCTTCCTTTCCCTGTTCTTGGTTTCTGCTCCCATAGGCCAGCCTATTTCCAAGGTATTGTATTGTCAAGATTTCAGGTCTGGATTTCTTCTGACATTTTTTCCTACCCTCCCATACCAGATTGTCAAGGCTTTTCTAACCTGCTTGCCATCGCTCCCTTAGAATGGACATCTCTCCTTCATGCCCAAGTACAGAGCACTCTTTCCATAGACTGCTGCAATTTCCAGCATACTGGCATCACTCTGAGAACCCATTGCTGCAATGATCTTCTATGTTCCCAATAAATGGAATCCCTTAAGGCTAATGGTCTTACCCATAAGAACCTAAAAGAGTACATTGCCTGAAGAAACCATAGTCAATCATAAGACCAGACTGTCCTGGTACAAGATTATAAACAGAGATCAAAATAGGAAATGTTTCAACTGTTGGAAAGGTATATGAGTCAAGCACGTCTCCTAGTAAATGAAACCCTCTTTTCTAAAAGAAAGAAAAGGTGTGTGTGTGTGTGTGTGTGTGTGAGAGAGAGAGAGAGAGAGAGAGAGAGAGAGAGAGAGATTTTTCAACAATTTGGTAGGATATCCTCAAGTTTAAAATCAAGGTTTATGGCTTATACAATGCCAAAATAGCGATACAGAGACAAAGCTTGGAGCAGAAACTGAAGGAAAGGCCATCCAGTGCCTGTCCCACCTGGGGATCCATCCCATATACAGTTACCAAACCCAGACATTATTGTGGATGCTAACAAGTGCTTGCTGGCAGGGGCCTAATATAGTTGTATCCTGAGAGGCTCTGCCAGTGCCTGACAAATACAGAGGTGGATGCTCACAGCCATCCATTGGACTGAGAAAGGACCCAAGGAGCTGAAGGGGTTTGTAGCCCCATAGGAGGAACAACAATATGAACCAATCAGTATCCTCAGAGCTCCCAGGGACTAAACCATCAACCAAAGCGTACACATAGAGGGATCCATGGCTCCAACTGCATATGTAGCAGAGGATGGACTAGTCAGTCATCAATGGGAGGAGAGACCCTTGGTCCTGTGAAGGCTCAGTGCCCCAGTGTAGGGGAAAGCCAGGGCCAGGAAGCAGGAGTGGGTTAGTTGGTGAGCAGGGGAAGGGGGGATGGGATAGGGGTTTTTTCCAGAGGGCAAACAAGGAAAGGAGATAACATTTGAAAGGCAAATAAAGAAAATATTTAATAATAAAAAAGAAAAAGAAACATCTCTTCGAAGTTTTTCTAGTCACCCAAGCTGGGAGCTATTCCTCTGTCCTCTGTTCCTGTAGGTATTTCAAAGTCTATACTTAGCACAGGGTACTGCAGTATTCTACTCCTAGATCTCTCAGTGACAGTTTCTTGAGAACATTGACTGAGTCTTATGCATTTCTCTGGTTCACTAGGCACTTACACAGAACCAAGAATAGGACAGGCCCTTGTCCACAGCCAAGAATGAATCCATAAAGCAGGTAACCATGGAATAAGATACTAGCCAGACCAGACATTGACCTCCTTTCCCTCTACAGGCAAAGAGTTTCATCAGTGACCTTTAGAAGACAGGGTAACAATTAATAGTGATAATGGAGATAAGCTCTAGTCACACTTATATATTGGGTGATTCATTACAAATACATTCTACATGGGGAAATTAGCATGCTTGTTTTATCCTGGAATTCCAGTTTTCTTAAGAGCCTTCTGTTGCCCTAACAAAGTCACTCTATCCTCTAAATAGATGACCTTCCAAGGTATCATTGAAAAGGAGTCAGCTTTGAGCATGTAAGATGACCTCATCATAGCAGTGGATTGGGCTACTTCTCAATAAGTACAAAGAGACTCTCCTATTCATCTTCCCTGTTCCATAAGACAGTAAAGATTCTGTGGGTGGAAATACCTGGGGCAAAGGCTTCCTTTGGAGAGTGAATGCCTATAGGACGTCTCCGGGTGATGACAGAAGCATTTTGTGGATGAGATTTTTAAAAGCTCTTCTGCTTCCTGTAACAGCGGCCCAATCGTATTCCGGTTAGATTGTTTGTCTGTTTTTCTTCCCATCCTCTGTCAATTCACCCGAAGATGTCCTGGGATTGTGCAATTGGCAGATTGTAATACCCTGCACCCAGGGAGGGGCAGAGGAGAGAACCAAGTGAGTCACAGACCACAACAAAGCCCTTCCTGGCATGTGGGGCTCCCTTGGCAACCCCAGAGGGTGTAAAATTGACAGCAAGACAAGGATCATCTTTGTTATTTGTCAACAAATGCAATGACCATTGCAGAGTCTTGGCAGCTTGACATGGAGAAGCCCCAGGCCATTAATGGGGGAGCAGATTAACACAGCAATGGAAAAGCCCATCACTCAGATGGCCAAGTCCCACACAGGTGGATCCACGTAAGTATATTTTCTGATCCCACTGAACTATTCTCATGATCAGGTAAATAGAAGGGTGCTCCTTGAGTGACCATGGGACACTGCTAGAGACACCAATACTGACCTACCTTGAAATAAGATGACTTAACACTTGATTCTATTAGCTTCCAGCTGGGTGACTTTAAGCAAGTCATGTGATGTCTAAGCATTGGTTCTGTGTGTCTATAAAATACTAGTTGTGCTTGCCCTGCCCAACCTGGATTTGTAAATATAAACCAAGTCCATGGAAATAGAAATTGGTTACATGAACCAATTGGTTAAGTATAAGTAGCAATGTTTTTCATCACTGTTACTTGTAGAATAATAGTATGTATCAAAAATCAAATTGGAGATTATATAGAAGCGGATTTGAATGCATTGGGTTCATAGGCAAAATAAATTGTGAATTGATAAGCTTATGTTGGCATTTTCTAATGCTTGTTGGTTGGCTATCTGTTCTATTCACAAAATGAATCAATTAAAGAAAACCATCATCTCCAGCCTTCTACAGAGAGGCTCCATCCTAGCCTACTTGCACAGACCATAATTAAGTCTTAAGTTCAAACTTCCTCTCAGTTGGTAATCTAGAGACAGCCATGACAGGATAAACCATATCATGGTCATTGGAAAACAAACACAACCAAGCCAGCTGTGTTTCCCACTCTTAGTGGGATGAGGCAAGTAGACAAGGAAAGCATTCAGAACACTCAATGTAACAGGTGCATGTGCAGAAAGGATACAGAAGAGGAACAAACGACAGGACCAGTCATTTCCTCTTATGAAATCAAGGATGCTTCCGGGAGTAGGTGACTCTTAAACCAAGTCATAAAAGATAAGTTTGCATGTAGATGACAACCAGGAGAAATTCCCATGAGAGAAACTGCAAATGTCTGATATGGTCCTTATATTCGGGGATCTCAGAACTGACCTGACCGTGGGAGACATGAGGGATGGGGCACGACTGAGGAAAAACAGAGAGTAGACAGTAGATGCCAACGGTGCTGGTACAGAAGCCAGCCTGTGTCGTGTGAGCAATGAGGCCTCTGGGAGATGTTTTAAACTTCACTATGACATGATTAGGTTTTTACTCCTGAGTTTGCTTAGATTGGGGCCTGGGAGAAACAAGGCTGAGAAGTCAGAGGAAAGTGATTTTTCTAGACTTCTTTTTTCCATCAGAACACTCTTTCAGGCCAAATTATAAAAGAGACCTCACATTATGAATCAGATAAAAAGCAGAGTTGTTTTGGTTAAAAAAGAGTCAGGGACCAGAAATAAGGCCTCAAATGCCTGAGGTCTTTTCAAAATTTCAGAGCCTTCAGGAAAGTGGCATGTGCCACTATGCTAAGGAAACAAATGAAGAACACGAACGAGAGATGAAGATGAGCAAAACACAAAGCCAAACCCACAGCTCACAGTGATGGATGGAGACAAGGAGAAGGAATGAGTGTAAGTGCTACTGCAGGGTCCAGCCAGGCTGGCTGATGGCTGGTGGGGGGCAAGCAACTGACAGAGCTCTGGGAGAATGTGCTGGCTCCTTTGACATGCCAGATGGAAGACAACTAGTAGGTGACTCATCTGCAGAGAAAATATGTGACCTCCAGGAACGGGTCTGAGAAAATCGATGTGATCCCTGTGGAGAGGTAAGGATGGAGAGAAAGAGGAAAGGGGACTATCCAGGCTCTTCAAGAGGTTACATATCTGTGAAATGAAAGTCTGAGCAGAGACAGTCAAAAGTAGGAGTGCTCTGTATCCAGAAAACAAAGGAAGGGAAAATCTGAAGAAACGTGAGGTTGCTCTATGAACTGCGGTAGGTAGAACCAGAACCCAATAAGCTGTGAGGCCAACCAATGCCACCAAGGCTGGTCCTGAAGTCTTCAGTTGAGACATAGATGCATTTGCTTTGGTTCTTAGCAATTCATTCTTCTCATATCCAGAGCCAAGGAAGCATTGCTCAATATCCCATGTGGCATATCCTTGAAGAAGCTCATAGTCCAGTGCTACAATCATCCAGCTAGGGATTGAGTAGCCCCTCCAAAATGCAGGTTGAACTATAATTACCATCATAACATGAGGCTATGCCACCATGAAGGAATCAATGCCTTTATTGAGGGAGTGGGTTAACAAACCTCAAGAATAGTTTTGTTACACATACATTCCTCTCATTCCCATTCTCTAGTCCCAAGTGCTCATGTGCCCTTCCCCTGTGATGTTCTGAAGGAAGGACCTTGCCAGCTATATACCCGTGATATTGGGTGGCCTCCAGAACTGTGAACCAAATAAATACTCACTGTTATGGCTCACTCAGCCTGTGATACTCTGACAGCAGCAATAAATTCACTGACACAATCTCCAAGAAGGGAGCCGTGAGACTCTAAAGATACAGAGTATCTCATAAGTCACCAGGTTCTGTTACACTGTGTTAAGTGGTCATTGCTTCACTGTTAAGTAGTTTATCACAATGTTTCATGTGTCCAGCCTCAGGAATGACTCATCACAGACTCCTTCCCAGTGGTAAAGTGGTAGCTAAGATGATGAAGGACTCCCAGGCTCAGAAGGCCACCCATGTTCAAAACATTTCTCTTGGAGCTAGAGAGATGGCTCAGCAGTTAAGAGCACTGATTGCTCTTCCGAAGGTCCTGAGTTCAAATCCCAGCAATCACATGGTGGCTCACAACCATCTGTGATGAGATCTGATGCCCTCTTCTGGGGTGTCTGAAGCAGCTACCATGTACTTACATATAATTTATAAATAAATCTTTATATAAAAAAATTTCTGTTTTTTAATAGTTCCTTCTTTTTGAGCTGGATTCTTCCTTCCGTTGTTTTCTGCATTAGTTCTGCTTCTTAATACCAGAGAGAGCTGGAAGATAAAGATCATGATCTCCTTGTTCTCTCTCTCTCTCTCTGTCTCTCTCTCTCTCTCACCTCCTTCCTTTAGTCATTTTATTCTTGAGAAGTTATTTTGGATGGTTTTCTCATCCCTAATAGCTCTCTGCTAAACGATGTTTAACATACTAGGTCAGGCTGCAGAAGTAGATGGTGTAGGTTTAGGGTAAGTATATAGTAACCATGGAGTACTAATCCAGAGATGCCCAGTCAGCTGCCGTCTGCTCACCCTGCTCAGCCCTGACACTCTTCCTAACCACCCAATCCTTGCCCCTGTGCCAAGCTAATCCTAGAGGAGGCTATTACAGCAGGGTACCTAACCACCCAATCCTTGCCCTTGTGCCAAGCTAATCCTAGAGGAGGCAATTACAGCAGGGTACCCAGGGTTTCCTGCTGCAAGTGTAGTGTTTTTACCTTTCTCCTAACCTACTCTCCATCTTCATCTTGAAAAGTTCTCATGAGGCCTCATATCTATGGATTATTTACTATGGGTAGATGTTGGGAAGGGTGAACCTTTTGGGACTCATCCAAAGATTCATGGCAACACTGCAAAACAGTGGACTGGTTCAAAGCAACAAGGAAAAGAAGACATGTGAAGCTGGGTATAGAGGTGAATGCTTGAAATCCCAGCACAGGGGATACCAAAGCAAGAGCTTGATGAGATAAGAGCCTGGGATGCAGAGGGAGACCTTGACGAGGAGGAGGAGGAGGAGGAGGAGGAGGAAGAGGAGGAGGATAAATAATAATAATATTGGCTTTGTGTTGTTCATAAGCTAACATAATAGCACCTGGGTACGTAAATAGATTCGTCAGATTAGTTTCACTGCTTCTTAATCTCTCTGATGTGACTCCTAGAAAAGGTAAGATTACTTACCTGGCTTGCATCTCCCCTATATCTCTTATCTACAAAGAGTGAAAGCTTCACCTCTTTGGTTAAGAGTACAACACTCCTCCCAAGTAACCTTTGACTTAGCACGGGATTAGATTGGATCAAGATTTGAAAAGCAGCAGAATCTAAGCTTTATCTTTCTGTAGTTTATTGCTGTCTTATGTTTTATTTTTGACACTTCTCAGCACCGTGCATAATCAGTGTATTTTTATAAATAAATGAGGTAAGCACACATCTCTAAATCTGTAAGTACATGCATCTTTTCTTCTAATGTATTATACTGTGTCATAATATTTCACATAATATATCACACCTAAATAAAACCATTTGTGCTCACATAATAAATCTTCCTTAGCAGAAACAGCTAGCAATTTCAGAGGTAAGAATTCTACAAGTGACATTTTTCTGTTTTGCTGGGACAACTACTTTTCTTTATATCACAAACAAAAGAGCAAAGAATTATTTTAAATACAGACTCTCTAAACAAATATAAAAATTGATCAATCGAAATCAAAATCAGCTTAAAATGCCATTTAGTATGCTATTTTCTGATATTAATAAAATAATGATAACATATCACAGTGTATTTAACATATGTGAGTTGTATCAGCAAAATTCACTATCAATATGTCTCTGTGAGAAATCACTTGTGAGAAACAACTTCATGGAAGAAGGGTTTATTTTGTTTTGGCTCATGGTGTCAGAGACAAGAGTCCATCAAGGTAGACATGACACGGCAGCATGAGAACGAACACATACTCTTCACTTCTCAGGAGGTCAGAAACCAAAGAGCAAGCAGCGTGCGGGGCCAGGCTGTAACCCTCAAGGTCTGTCCCTAGTATCATATGTCCAGCAGCTACACTGCATACTCTAAAGATTCCACAGCCTCCCCAGCCAGAGCCCCAGTTAGAGCTGAAGCATATGCACCTGAGGGGGACATTTCAAATGCAAGCATAGATCATGTGGATTTGTTTAACCCTAATCCCATACCCATCTATTAAGATGGCAGCACCCGTGTTACTATGCCTCTCTCCCAGAGGAAAAATTTGAGCCTCTGAGAAATAAATAGAACCCAAATAAATAAATAAATAAATAAATAAATAAATAAATAAATAAATAAATAAAATACCATTTTCTGACAGTTCTTTCTATTTTCCCTTTTGAATATTAAATGTAAGGGATATTACGTTCCTTGATGTATACATAGCAAATCAGTTAGTTACCAGGAGTCTTAAGACAGCATCTGCTACAGTGTTGGGCACATGATAGTTCTTCTGTATGTAGTTACCCATTTCTTCACCCTCATGTACCAAGAAAATTCTTTCATTGGAGAAGGCCACAAAGTGGTCATTCATCCCTTTTCTTGGCCACTGGATTAAAGATATTTGCTGTCCTCTTGATGAGCTATTTTGATGCGTTGTGACCTTGTCAATACTATCCTCACACTGCTTTAATGCTCTGTAAAGAGAGCTGTGCTTCACAACCTCTAAATTCAGGGAAAGGAAAAGAATAAATCTATCAGGTTGGGGAAACGGCTCAATCAAGAAAGTGATTGAGGATCAATCTGAGGATCTCAGTTCTGATTTCCAATGCTCATGGGAAGAAATTGGCCAGTGCCAAGGGAGAAAAGAATCCAGTCCTAGCCAGCTGGGAAGCCTACAAACCACGCGACCAGCAGGGAAAGATGTCCCCAAGCATGCAATAGTGGTGCTTATATTCTGGGAGTAACCAATAGCCATCGAATTAGACTTTAGACCTTCTCGACAGAAGAGAATTCATTCCTGAAACTGCTACCTGTTGTTGGTGAGGTAATAGCCCCTAGAGAGAACCTATTGTTGCCATTTTCCTAAACCTGTGCCATTTCTATTATTCTAAATACCCATCTCTATACCCACAGATGTGTGTAGCTTTCACCATTCATCAAAGAAACTTCTTGCATCACAAAGATTCCATTACAGAAATATCCAACTGGTTAAAAAACAGAGAACAGCTGACCTTGTAGTTCCCAGTCTTAACTGATACAACATAGCCCTTACAGCACGCCTGTAACCAGTCTTAACTGATACAACATAGCCCTTACAGCACGCCTGTAACCAGTCTTAACGGATACAACATAGCCCTTACAGCACGCCTGTAACCAGTCTTAACTGATACAACATAGCCCTTACAGCACGCCTGTAACCAGTCTTAACTGATACAACATAGCCCTTACAGCACGCCTGTAACCAGTCTTAACTGATACAACATAGCCCTTACAGCACGCCTGTAACCAGTCTTAACTGATACAACATAGCCCTTACAGCACGCCTGTAACCTTACAGGCTTAGGGAACACTGTGGAAGAGCTGGCAGAGAAATTCTAAGAGACAGAGCATCAACATGTCTGCTGACATGTCTGTTTCCTATTAATGACAGGAAAGCTGTACCTGTAAAAATATCACATAGACTAGTTATTACACAGACATTCCTTATTAAAATCAGTGGGCCACAAAACAAGACATGGATGTGGGAAAGAGATTATAGTGAGGAGGGGGGACGACAGGGATAAGAAGGAAGTAAAAGCGGGTGGAGGGTGAGAATGAACCACATATTATAAACATGTATGAAATTGTCAGCCAACCAATCCAATCAATAAAAATTTTAAAGATAATGCAAGAGGACTAAGGAATATCCAAAATCAATCTGATCTCTACTCACATGTACCTATGTGCACATGTACACATGAGTACAAACTTACAACACACGGAGAAGGAAAAGAAACCTATTCACAGTACTTGATGAGCCACAAAATAGCTTCTCTCTAAAACCCACAGGTCCTGGTCATTCTACCCAAACCAGCAAGAAGAAGATACAGCAAATCCCAGTCAAGGAAATGGCCTGTGGCTTAAGCTCTAACAAATAAGTCCTACAAATAAAAGGCATTGGTGTTAAAGAAATGTAGAGCCATCCATTATGATCCCCACATATTCTGCTAATTATCATATTAATACTGTTGTATAATAACAATATCATTATAATTACCTTATAGGCTTCAAGGTGTTTAACCTCCATAATTTTACTTAATCCCCAATTTACAAACCTGCATACCAGGACTCAGAACAGTCAATGTGCCAAAGGCTAAGGAACTATAAACCTGTCCAGCACCACAGACACCTATCTCTACACATACCCATCAGGGTTTCCTGATGCCTAGCTTTAATATAAGAAATACATTTTTGCTGCCACAGCAGAAGTGTCAAGAGACAGTGTTACTCAAGGAAGATTTCTGAATGGCCAAAACATGACCAAGAACAAGGTGTTGCTGACTCTCCTCTGCCTCCACCACAGCTCTCAGCTGAACTCTCCTCTGCCTCCACCACAGCTCTCAGCTGAACTCTCCTCTGCCTCCACCACAGCTCTCAGCTGAACTCTCCTCTGCCTCCACCACAGCTCTCAGCTGAACTCTCCTCTGCCTCCACCACAGCTCTCAGCTGAACTCTCCTCGGCCTCCACCACAGCTCTCAGCTGAACTCTCCTCAGCCTCCACCACAGCTCTCAGCTGAACTCTCCTCGGCCTCCACCACAGCTCTCAGTAGTAAAGTGAGTATGGTTTTGCTCCAACATTTCTGAAAAAAAAAAAAAAAAGATGTGCCTAAAATGCATGCATTTTCTGAAGAACTGTGTAAAATCCAAGGAAATAAAGAGTCCTTGAGCTAGAAGGCTCAGATAAAAGATGCTATAGAGGTGAGCCTGTGAATACCTTCTTCGCCAACCTAAATCTTTTCCCATTAGAGCATAATGGCAAGAAAGATTTGAATTTAAACTGTACAACGTGTGTGTGTGTGTGTGTGTGTGTGTGTGTGTGTGTGTGTGTGTGTGTGTTATGTATATCACATGTGTGCAGTGGACATAACCTTGCCATTTCACGCATGGACAGAGACCAGAATTGGTTCATTGTTCTATCGCTCTCCACCTTATCTTTGAGACAAGCTATTTCACTAAACATAGAGATGACTATGTGAGTTAGAGTAGCTAGCCTGACAACCCCAACAGTGCTCTTGTCTCCATTCCTATCCAGTGTCTACCCCTACAAGTGCTGGGGTTACAGGCAGAGACAGCCACACCACCTGAGTTTTACATAAGCACTGGGCATCTGAAGTCGGGTCTCAATATAATTTTAAAAGAAAATTAAGGACTAGTATGTAGAGATGTCCTGACATATTTTGGAAAGGTACTGAACAATCTACATAAATTTTGGGGGAGGATTTTTCTCCAAGGAGGTGTGATAAACTGAACAGGTTAAAGGTACTTAAAAGATTTGTTTCCTAAAGCACTGAGTTATCCTGAGTCCCTGAAGGGGAGAGAAAGAAGACATGTGCCAGCATTAAAACCCATGCAACAATTGCACAAGAGCCAAGGTTTTCTCCTGATCTCTGTGCACAGCCAGACCTGGGTCATGGTAGTAGAAACTTGACCACCGACCACACTGCTAATGCACTGTTACCTAGTACAAGGACCAAATGTCTACGTTCTTTTCACACGACACCCTGTGAAATAGGAATAGATTGCCACCCCAATTTCACATCTAAGGAACTCTGGATGAGGGAAATCAGATGATTTACTCAGGTTCACTCAGGATAGCAGTTCAGAGCTAGTTTAGAGTCTGAGCTCTTAAATTGTGGTTTAGTGGGGGAAATGTCTATTTTCCCTTCTGTCTGGCTGTCTCAGACACTTGTATTATACAGGCAGGTTCTCAAGATCAAAAACATTCTTTGTCACAAGGCACCTCTTCCTGGAAACCCAAAGAACCCATAGAGCTGATCTTCAGAACCCTCTACCATTCTGACTCTCTTCTCAAGCCACAGAGGGCAAGGATCCCCAAACCTGTATTCACGTCCTGCCTCTGCTAAGTTACTGCTGTAATGACCTTCAACAACCCCAGTGTACCCTATGACTCCTGCCTTCATTATCTGTAAAACGTCAATATAGTTTGCTGCCAGGATCATCTGAGTGTAAATAAGACTGTGGTGGTTTAGTGAGAAATTTGCCCCCCCATCCAGAGACTTGGTCGCCAGTTGACCATGCTGTTTAGTGGAACCTTTAGGAGGTGTGGTTTTTTTTTTTTTTTTTTTTTAATTTTTTTTCCCTCTTTATTAGATATTTTCTTCATTTACATTTCACATGTTATCCAGAAATTTTCCCTTACCCTCCCGCATCCCCGCCCTGCTCCCCTACCCACCCCCTCCCACGTAATGGCCCTGGCGTTCCCCTGTACTGGGGCATAAGGAGGTGTGGTTTTATAGAGGAAGCACATCGCTGACTGAGGTTAGCCTTTGAGAGTTTAGAGCCTCATAGTAATTTCAATCCACTTCCAATTCGGTCTCTCAGCTTCGTGCCTGTCTCTGTCAGTGCTCTATTGCTCTAAAGAGACACCACCACCACCACAGCAACCCTTACAGAGGAAGTGTTTAATGGGTGCTGGCTTACAGTTTCGGAGGTTTGGGACATCGCCATCATGGTGAGAAGGCATGTCAGCACACAGGTAAACGAGAAGTAGCTGAGAGGTCTATATCTGGAACCGCAATCAGTAGAAAGAGAGTGACACTGGTCAGGGCTTGAGTTTTTGAAAACCTCAAAGCCCACCTCTAGTGACAAGGCAACACTTCTTCTTTTTTTTTTTTTTTTTGGTTTTTGAGACAGGGTTTCTCTGTATAGCCCTGGCTGTCCTGGAACTCACTCTGTAGACCAGGCTGGCCTCGAACTCAGAAATCCGCCTGCCTCTGCCTCCCGAGTGCTGGAAGTAAAGGTGTGTGCCACTTGTTAATCCTTCCAGATAGTGCCACCCCTTGGTGACAAAGCATTCAGATCTATGAGCCTATGGGAACATTCCCAGTTAAACCACCACACGTTCCCAACCTCTTGTTACCACGACTCCCCACACTGGCTAGTTCCTTTCCTTCCTTTCTGATTCTAAGCTTTCTGCTTCTTTTGAATTTGTTTGGAGATATCTAATTATAGGTGTCTGTGAACATGCAGACAGGATCTTCTTTCCTAGTGTGGAATGCCTTCTCAGAACTCTGTGAGACCCTCAACACTGACTAGGCCAATTTTGCTTCGAATCTTCAAATTTTTCACTCACTTTTTGTTTTGCTTTGCTTTGTTTTTGTTTTGTTTTGTCTTTACCAAAATCTTGAGGGTATTTATAGCTATGCCTGGGATGATGGAAAGAGAAATACAAATCTATTTTTATCGAATACTTGGTCTTGCTTTGAAAACCATCCCCAAATTCTCCATTGTGAAAATGTGGTATAACTCTTCACTACTGGTATACTAAACGGACATCCCAGTCCCAGCAGAGAGAAGCTGGATGAGTGTTGTTGCTCTTATATTCAAATCCACTGTCCACTTAGTAGCACCTTCCTCACTGCAAGGAGAATAGCAACTAAGAAAGGACTATCCAGCAAACACAGAAGTGGATGCTCACAGTCAGCTATTAGATGGAACACAGGGTTCCCAATAGAGGAGCTAGAGAAAGTACCTAAGGAGCTGAAGGGTTCTCCAACCCTATAGGTGGAAGAACATTATGAACTAACCAGTACCCCCAGAGCTCCTGTCTCTAGCTGTGTATGTTGCATAAAATGGTCTAGTTGGCCATCACTGGGAAGAGAGGCCCCTGGTCATGCAAACTTTATATACCCCAGTTCAGGGGAACACCAGGACCAAGATGTGGGAGTGGGTGGGTAGGGGAGCCTGTGGGGGGTGGGGGAGGGTATAGGGGACTTTCAGGATAGCATTTGAAATCTAAATGAAGAAAATATCTAATAAAAATTGAGGGAAAAAAAAGGACTATCCAGAATGACACCATACAGAATCCAGGTGACATCATGAGAAGCCTCCTGAG
Source organism: Mus minutoides (assembly GCA_902729485.2). NCBI lineage: Eukaryota > Metazoa > Chordata > Mammalia > Rodentia > Muridae > Mus > Mus minutoides. Next base: position 13,684 of record CACVCL010092059.1, read on the forward strand.
TAGGAGGTGGGGAGTCACATAAGAGGCATTTGACTTGGGAATTCACACATTCATGTCCTTAGTGAAATGGAGTGCTAAGTGAATAGAGGAATAAAGTCAGGCCTTGTGATCCATAGATGACAATGAACTGTATCTCTACCAGACACATTGCCACATGCAGCTCTTTTGGGCTTCTTTTCTTGATGCCACAGCATCAAAGAGGGCTTCCCCTGTGAATCCATTTATCACTGTGAATTTGCAACGTTTTCTTTTCCTGCTAAGCATTCATGACAACCTCATATTTGAGACTTGTGTGTTACCTACATCCTATCAACAGAATAAAAATGTGGTTAAATAAAACAGTGGTATGGCCAACATTTCTTCACAGCTTTCTGTACTGCCAAGAACAGTGTCTCATGTGTCAGATTCAATGCACCGTTTAGTGAATGACTGAGGTTTACCACCTCCTGCAGTGCACTAGTGTGGGGAAGAGTCCCTGAAAGGGACAGAAGGTAGGCATTGGGGCTGGGGAGGAAAAACAAAGACAAGGTCACTCAAAAGAAGGCTACTTCTTCTGTGAGGATGCTGAAGACATTTACTACTGTTGTCTGGGGCCTTTACTATTCAGCCACTATAAATGTATGCCTCAGTTGATCTGAGGTGAAACGCCATTTTGTAAAAATGTGAGCTACCATCTGCACAGAACCAATCACATTCAAAAGCACGTTTATCACATCTTCATAGAGATAAATATGGACTGTTAGCATAGAGGGTCATAGGAAATCAAGAAAAGTAAAGATGTTAGAAAAGTAGATGATTTAGCTGCAAATTTCCCTAAAAATGTGTTTTACTTCTGAAGTTGCCTCAGTCATTGCTATAATTCATCTTATCCTTTGGTATAACCTTATGTAACAAAGAATAAAGAGATGAAACTACATAGGACCTGTGAATCAGAAGGCAGCAATTTAAAAGAACAGACAGGCATTGAGAAAACATTGAGATTCTGTCTCTAATGTCCCCGCTCCAATGACTGCTGGAGTCATCTGGATAAATATTGGCTCTTTAGATGGACCATTTTCCACAAGAAACTATGTTAAGAGTATCTTTAGCTTAATAAAACTAGACACAGGTTTTGCCATTGAGATGACAAGATTCATTGCTGTAATATATCTCCCATAAATAGATATGGCAACAGAACCTTCCAGTGGGGCATAAGATGTACACATAGGGTCATGGTTTAGCATTAGAAAAGACCACAACAAGATGGAGAACGTTTGCTGTAAATAACACCTCCATTCACACCTTCCAACCAGTACCAGGCTGTACTAGTGTGGCTGCCAAATGGAGTGGCTTCCTGGGCACTCTTTGTTCTCTGAGGGCTGGAATATTTATGGAGAACAAGCTGGTCACAGCCCCAGAAGGAAGAGGAACTATCTCTAAAGAGCACAGCACACTGAGTACTTTATACTACCATGTGAATAATTTGGAGGGATCGTTATGTGACACAGCCAGCCATCAGAGGTTTTTGTGACAGAGTTGCCATGCTGTGTGAAATGGCATCAAGAGAAGGCTGCACACCCCTTGGGTCTGGCTATAGGTCAGTCCTTACCAGCATGGTGTGCGTTGGGTTATGTATGATGTTGTGCAGGTCAATATAAAAATGATCTTCAGATATAGGCTCCTTGAGATGTATTTGGTTTGTTATTTTTGCTGAATATTATATAAGTAAAGGTCTCTTCATAGGCTTGGATTTGTCTTCCCAAAACAATGCTTTCATTTTGATTTAGATTCCTAGTCTGGCGCAGGTTCTTTCCCGGCTTACAAGTGTCAGTGCAACAACATAAGCATCATCTGGGTGATTACTAGAAACTCAGACTCATCGGTCATACGCCCCTCAGGAGTCAGAACCCTACTTTACCAGATCCATGGTGACATATATGCATACTGTGACTTCCAGTTCAGAAGATACTTGGTTACAAGTGACAAAACACCATTGTCCAATTATGACATGTTATGCAATAGGAGATATATCTTTTTGAAATAATTACCTAACAAAATGTTCCTCAGTCTTCGATTGACAGACAGGCATTCTATATTCACTAATAATTTGTGTGTGTGTGTGGGGGGGTGTATACATGGATGAACATATGCATGGAGGCCAGAAGTCAACCATAGATGTTCTTTTTAAGAATCACCATCAATAATATCTCTCTCCCTCTCTCTCTCTCTCTCTCTCTCTCTCTCTCTCTCTCTCTCTCTCTGTGTGTGTGTGTGTGTGTGTGTGTGTGTGTGTGTGTGTGTGTGTGTGTCTCTCTCTCTCCTTCCCTCCCTCTCCCCTGGACTTACTGAGTAGGCTACACTAGCTAGCTAGAGATCCCCAGAGGTCTGCCTATCTCTGCCTCCTCAGCACTGAAATTAAAAGTATGCACCACCATACCCAGCTTATTTATTTATTTATTTATTTATTTATTTATTTATCTATCTATCTATTTATTTATTGTATCATGTTCGGTGACTCAAACTTAGGTCCTCGTAATTACAAGGCAAGCATTTAACCAAATAGGCTATCTCCCCTGTCATTAAGTCATTAACACTGGCAATCAACAGTATTGGTTAATGTAAGTGTACATTGACAATATGGCTGTCTCCATTCTACTCCAGATTGCAGATAATGAACCTATTGTGATCTATGTCCTGGAGAACAAAATACAAATGAGTCGTCTGTTTCTACATTAGTAGATAGGAAGAAGACCTCGAAACGCCATTGTGAAAGAGTTGTGGTGCCACAGCTGGGCTCATATTACAAGAGAGCTACAAAGATTGATTAGCAATGCCTGCTCAAAGATATGAAAAAAGGTCCATGGTAGGAGTGGCCCATATGTGTGCAACTGTAGGTCCTCCTGCATAGTGAGAAAATCATACTGAAGAATTCTCCACTTCTCAAACACAAAGTCCTGCAATGAACCACACTCCATGAACTACAGTTCAAAACTACTCATCTCTGACAAAGTTTATTTCCATGGGGTTGTACCCATTAAGAGATTTCTCTCACAAAAGGAGAGAAATCTTGCATCTTTAAGTCCCCCACTCACCCACCCACGCCATTGATGAATGGGTAAGCAGAAGAAATCTCTTGGCTACAAAGGTTTCAGAAAAAGCCAAGTTTTTAACCAAAATGTTATGTTCACATACTTTAAAGAAGACCATGTTGGCCTCCCCCGCCCCTCCTGTGGTACCATGAGCTCAGTGAGGATGGAGCAGCAGTAAATGCTCTTCACCCTTTAAATGGATGGTAACGATGCCAAGCAGATGATTTCACTTCACTGCGCACAGATGAGTACTTAATTGACAACATAGAAGGCAGATCTAGCAACCATAAAAAGGAGAGAAACTTGAAGCTTTCTTTACTTCAAGTGCTTTAGGGATACTTGTTGCCTAAAAGCCGCATCTCAGTAAGGGATAAGAGGTCCTTTGGTCCACAGCATGACATTAGCTTCTCCACACTTACAGGTGAGAAAACTGTACTCAGTGAATTCAAAACTCCTGGCTCTGATTTCCCACAGATGACAAAGCTGACTGGACTTGCTACAGCAGAGGTCAACTGACTGTCTTTTAAAGGTCCAAATAGTAAATATTTTAAGTCTTAGGAGCCATGCGGTCTCTGTCACAGCTATTTGACTCTGCCATTGTAACACAAAAACAGGCATCAACAATATGTAAACAAAGAGATGCGCCTGTGTTCTGATAATTTTTTATTTACAGAAACAAATGGACTTTGTCCTTGGGCCGTGGTGTGTCGACTCTTTGCTAAGCTTCGCTTATTGTAGATCAGTTATGTTCTATAACTGTAGATGGAAGTGTTGGGCAAATCCTCTAAGCCCCTCTTAAGCCTTTTGGCTTTTATGTATTAAACGCCCACTAAATGCACTGTAGTGGTACTTGTGACTCTACAACTGAAAGATCAAGATCATTTCAATCTGGATGTGGAGACCAGTGGTTCTCAACCTTCCTAATGCTGTAACCCTTTAATACAGTTCTTCATGTTGTGGCTACCCCAAACCATAAAATTATTTTTGTTACTACTTCATAGCTTCAGTTTTGCTACTGTGTTATGAAACATAATATCTATGTTTTCTGGTGGTCTTAGGTGACCCCTATGAAAGGGTCATTCAATGCCCGCCCCAGAAGAGGTTGTAACCCACAGGTTGAGAACCACAGGTATAGAAGGAGAGTAAGGGGAAGAAACAGAAGGATGCTATGACCTAATCTCTCTCTATTGCTCAGCTCCAGTCAACTACTTCATCAATGCCACCAATAGCCCATGGGTGTAACTCCACTGGTCCATTCCTCTTTCTGCTGACTCCTGTACTAGATTGTAAGAGCCACACAAAACAATGGCAACGTCTCGCTCCATCAGACAAGATGCTGTGGGAAGATGGTGAGACACCTGATCCATCAAGACCCGGCTGCTAAAGGTTGTACACTCTATGGCGACAGAAGATGGAGCCTCATCTCTGGCAGGGTGACAGGCCCCGCCACTGAGCTTTCATAGTCACCTAGTCATCTGCAGGAGCAGATGGTGCCCATTGACTTAGGAATCCTTAGCAAATTAGCAGACTTGTACTGCAGAGCTTGACTGTTCAGGCAGGGGACCTTCACTAGCTGAAGAATGTCACCCCATCTGCTCTGCAGGCAGAATTCAAGCTCTGCTTGTTGATGTAAAGAGGAACACTGCAACCCCGAACCACTCCACAGCCTGTCAATATTAAAATGACTCAGGGATGTGTTGTACAGAGCTAAGGGAAAGGAACACCTACAATGCTAGCTAGACACATGGCTTTGTATTCCCAGGAGGACCCGTCAGCGGATCCCACAGACCTCACCCCGGCTTGCTCATTTGCTTTGTAGTAGATATTGATAAATGAGAAGAGAGTGGATTCAGTGGAGCCAGTGCCTAGATATGAGACTGCTAGGGAGCCTGGGCATCTTGCCCACAATACCCAGCAATCATTTTGCAAAAGGAACAAAGAGGTTAGCAAATGCCTTGCTGGAAAAAAAAAAAAAGTACCATCTCTAATGGAGATTTGGGGAAGGTATTTGTGCTATCCTACAAACTCCTGATCGCATAGTATACCCTGAGCCAGGACAGAATGGTTGTCTTGGACTAGCAAGTGACTCTCCAAGTGGCACTGCATAGAAGGAAGGAGCATCTTTGCTAAGGTACACATTGAAGACATGCAGAAGCAGGAAGTGTTCATTACAGTATCACTTCTGCATTCTGACTTCTTCTCTGAATGAATATTTTACCACAAAGTGAAATCCTTGCCTTAGTTTTTGTTGTTGTTGTTGTTGTTGTTGTTGTCATTGTAGTAGTTGTTGTTTTTATATAGTCAATATGACTTACAATGCAAAAATTACAGGGTTTGTGTAATAGCCATGTGACCTGAGTTCTAGTCTTTGCCCTCTCACTTCCGTATTTTGGGCTTGGGCTCCGCTCCCTCTATAACCTCTTGTCACTCAGCTTCCTCACAAACGAGATCAGAAAAGCAATAGCTTTTCAAAGGTTTGTGAAGGACAACACAGGATCTGTAATATTACATAATAGAAAGCATCTACTGAGCCTGTTGTTATCGTATCTGTAGCCCTGATCTCATCTACTACCTCATCCTAAGCAAAGGATCGCACCAACTCTTAGGTGGGAGCTACACAAAATCACATAGCTAATAAGCCCAAGCAAAATTGTATTTAATCTCAGGCTGGAGTCCAAGCTGTTAGTTACAGAGCTGAAGCTCTGCTGTGCCTTTTTGGATACTCAATATCTAGTGTATAGTAGATTCCAAAAAAATAATTACTATTGTTTTTATTACCACTGTGGATATTGAATCTATCATCTTCCTCTTTATCACCAACAACAATAACATCATCAATTGTCATTGCCATCATCGTGGTCGTCGTCGTCGTCGTCGTCATCATCATGATGTCGCTTTTAGACTCATGTTCTTAGGGATCTAGGATACTATTTTGCTTTCTTCTTCAACCCTATTTTATTAATATCAAAAAATTCCAAAGTTTTTCAAATGACAAGGCTGAAGCTAATAGTCCTGCGTCCACCTGCCCAGTTAGAAAAACAGAAAAAAAAAAACTCCTCACCACTAACTATAAATAGAGGAGAAAAGAAGGGAAAGAAACCGTTTTTGCAATAGCATGTTGGAATGTGCTCCTTACTAGCTCCACACAGCTGACTGTCTGCATCTCTCTCCAACTCTGGTTTCAACAACTGTCTATAATTCCAGTTCCAAGGTAATCAATCCCTTCTTCTGGCCTCTGTGAACACCAGGCATGGATATACACACGTGCAGACAAACACTCATGCACATAAAATAAAAACCAAATAACATTACATGAATAGCTGAAAATGATCACAGCAGGAATGCTTCCATCACAAGAATCAGCAGACATTGCAAATCAAAGCTCTATCCCCCACAGAAATGGCTGTTAAACATTTACCTCTTGAATACTAGGTTGAAATCAGACAGACAACTAGAGTCTAAATCCACATGAAAGTTACTTGAGCTTCTGGGCTTCATTTTTCCTCATGCCTATGACAGGGATAATTAATCTGTAATTGGTTGTTGCATAAATTAATATTTTAGGTGAAATTATGATGCTTATCGCGTACTAAAAAGGGATTCTTTTAATATCATTTAATGGTGGTAGAGGCTGAAACCAAGGTCTTGTGCATGGTAAGCAATCACTGTAGGTGTAAACTATTCCTTAGCCTTATTCTTATTATATATTTGCACTGTATTAATAAAAACAGATGGTGGAGATGTTGTTGGGGGTAAGAGTATGATGAGGTGTAACAGCCTATTAGAAACTGTCATATCTCAGGTTTTAAGTGTCTGAAGTCAATCTCTTCCTCCTCTCAAGTTGAGCCATGCACTTCCATCTGGAGTCATTCTCACATTGCAAGCCCCTGCCTGCACCATTCAATTGGGGTCAGGGAGAACTTTACCTAATTAACAGTGATCAAATCAAAGCCAATACTGATTCAGTTACCTACTGACACCCCCCCACACACCCCGCATGATTAATGCCCATAACCATTCAAGGTTGGACCTGTTCTTGATAAGAAACCAGAATGCATTGCAAGTCACTAACCTCTCAAGCTAGAAAACCATTCTAGGTACCCCTTAGACACTCTGCAGATGGGGAGCTTGGGTAGTCAAGTGACTTGTATAAAAAGATGACTCTACACTGTGAACTTTTTGTAATTTCTGAGAAATGGATGGCAGAAAGCAGAAAGCCAGAGACTTAATAAGCCCTTCCATTCTGTCACCAAGTATTTCCCCTCCCATTGCCACCACCAGATTCAGTGTGCTGAATTATATACTAAAGAAATGTAATCATATAGCATGCACAAACAAGGCCCTGGATTTGGCCCGCAGCATGACAAGAAAGGAGACATTAAATGATTTAGTAATGTCACATATTGCCTATACTGCAATTTTTTTTGTTCATTATTTACAGATATATGAGGACCAAGTCTTAAATACAGGACTATAGAAATGGAAACACAACAACATTTAGAATGACTATTCGTTATTAAGACATCAGAGCTCTACACTCCTTTCACTTCTTAGTGAGAAATAGCATGGCGATTATGACCAAATTAAGAGCCCTGACTCGGTCTGTACTAAAAACATCTTCTCATAAATCCACTGTTTCTTCTTGGTTAACCAGGTTTCTTGGATTCTTTTGCCAAAAACTCCTTCTGTGATGCATGTCCAGAAATCTCAGAGAACATGCAGCAGAAAGACCATTTAATAGAAGATGATCTGGTCCATGCTTTCAAGTTTAGAGAAAAACAGGACAATCTCTTATCCATGGCATATAACGAAATCAACGCACCCAGTTCCTTCACTTCCCATGCCTTGTCACTGCCAATATTTAGTGAACTGTTATATGAAAAGGGTCAAATCTAGGCTGAGTGGTCACAGAATGGCCACTGTTGGCCCAGAGTGACACCACTGAGCCACTTAGGAGGAAATCTGAAGCAGTAATAAAAAGTAAGGAAGCAGACTGTGGGAACTCAAAAAAATGAAGAAAACAATGAGAGACTAGTTGTCTGTGTGAGGAAAGCAGGAGCACATTCATTTAGTGGTTGTAGGGACGAAAGGGTGGAGGGGGTGTGTGAATGGATGACAAAGAAACAGTAGATAAAGAAGTAAACATGTAAAAGAACCAAGAACCGAAAAGAACAGGACAAGGATGTCTGTCGTGTGCATCAATGATAAGATAGCATAGAGTTTGTCTACAATTGACATGAGTCAAGTAGCAATGGCTCCCTTCTGACAAGTGACACCTTGCTGCATGGTCACTCACATGGAAGGTATAAAAATGTGTCTTTTTCTACCATTCCATCTTCAGATGAGGTATTGGCAAGCTTGAACTTTCCCTGGTTAACATTAATTGTCAATTTGCTATGCAGCCTCCAGTCACCTGAGAGGAGGTGTCTCCATTGAGGAATTACCTAGATCAGGCAGCTTTGTGGACATGTCTGTGAAGGACTGTCTTGGTTACTAATTATGTAGGAGAACCCAGCAGAGTATGTGACATCAATTCCTGGGAAGATGGTCCTGATAAGAAAGCTAGTCAATCAAGACAGAATACAAGCCAGGAAGCAGTCCCTCCATGGTTCCTGCCTTGAGTTCCTGACCTGGGTTCCCTTGGCTGACTGTGACCTGGAAGTAGAAGCCAGATTAATAAAGTCTTTGTGCTCAAATTACTTTTGGTCAACAACTCCCTTAGCTTCTATCTCCCTATTTTCCCATTAAAAGATATTAGGAGACCTTTTAAGAAATGGTAACAATATAAGAATTCTCTTAGCATTATGAAGTTTATTTTTGCTTCTCCTTTGGAATTAAGGTGAAATATCCCAAAGTCATCAATTTAGTAACAAAGATGGGATTTAATTTTATTATTTTTATTACTGTTGTTGTTGTTTGTTGTTGTTTTCTGTGATTTGTATGGAGACAGACAGACAGACAGACAGACAGACAGACAGACAGACAGACAAGCTGGAAGGCAAAGAGAATGGGCATGCAGATGCTATGGTATGTTTAGAGATCAGAGAATACTTTTCGTAAGTCAATTCTCCCCTTTCACCATAGGTTCTAGGGATTCAGCGGGTTGTCAGGACTGCTCAGGAATCACTCTTCCCAGAGAGCCATCTCATCAGCCCAAAGACCAGGCTTTAAGTGCCCATCTCCAAACTATAAACTGGGGTTCAGCTGCATGAATCAACCTGCTCAATTTATAGTAAATACATAATGTCTGATACTATGACTTCAAAGGAAAACCATTACCACAGGGACATAAAAGCTGTCATCCTGACCCAGTTTATTATTTCAATACAGTTGGGAATTTTAGGCCTTGACTAATCTTCTGTCTTGGTGGATTATTCTGTCTTGTCTCTTTAAGGCACTAAAGCAAAAGAACCAGACTTAGGACTGTCGTCAACAGCAGAGAAAGTAAGAGGGCGCCCTTCTCTGTTTTCCTAAGCAACTAGAAAATGTGGAGTAGAAAAGAAAGGAACTGTGGTAACCAGAATCTAGATCACAATTCCACTTCTGTCCCTAAAGGAAATTCACATCAAATGGTCCTCAGCTTTCTCATACTAAAAATTCGATTTCCCCACATGCAGAATGAATCATCATCAACCTCATGAGAGCTCTAAGAAATCAGATATCTAAAATGTGGCATGGGTAAAAGGTCATATCACTCCTCATGCCATCTCATCCCTGCCTCCTTCCTCTGTGGCCAGTCTCCCTAACTCAACTGAAAATTAACTAGAAAGCGTTTAAACCCTTGGTTGATGAAACCAACACTTTTATAGCCAGTAAAAGCCTGACACAGAGCACAACAGGCCAGGGGTTTGTGTTCGTACAGTTGGTGGAGTTCTCATAGTTTCAGCTTTGAGTCAGAGGTGCATGCCGGGGACTGAGGCCTACCTCACCTGAGAGCTTGGCATGCTTTCTAATCACAATTGGAAGCAAGAAGTTCAGAAACACACAAAATGGGAAAAAAAAACTCAAGCAAATCTGTTCAAAAAATACATACATGTTTGACTTTAAGTCAATGCTTGAGATCTGGCTTGACCTCTCTAAACATCTTTCCCATGCTCTTATTAAACAGTTCTGCCTCCCCCATCCTGGCTCTAAGTGTGAAACCCGAGACAGCCTTTTCCGGGAAATAGATTATTAAGAACACTGACTTGTGTAACTGATGATCATGTTGAATTCTTTGGAAAGACATATTTATTATAGGCACACACATCTGGCTATAGCTTACAGCAAACAAGGCTTTTTGTTTGCTTGTTGGTCAATTCGCATGCTCTGTTACGAGTACCAGCTCAGCTGTGTGAGACAAGCAGCCAACCAAATTCACATGGCAATGAGCATTGAAAGCCTGCATCTTCTGTCAAGAGGAAAACTACAGTCAAGCCCCTGGCTTTTTATCAGAGCAGGTAAAAACCTCTCCCAACACACTCTCGGCTCCTTGCCCTGTGATAGATCACATGTTCTCTTCAATAAAATCAAAGGCACAAAAGTGATGTCTCTGAGAAAACTCAGTACACACAAGAGTTCTAGCCTGTGTATTCTATACAGAAAACTGAGCTGGCTTGCTTGTGCGGTGCAAATTCCTCAAGAATAGACATTAACAACCATATGAATTGGTTCTGGAGGTGGCTTGTAATGGTCCTGCATCTACTATTCCATATATTATATGCATCTCTCCTACTAGGGCCCCACCAAACTGTCTCTGAAAATAAAGGCCCCTGGAGCCAGATGAGTTCATGGGATCCTCACAAGTCCAGTGTTCCGACTGGGTGATATAAGGTGTCCACTGTGCTGACAACCCTGACAGCATACAAAGCCTATCACGGAGTAAAGATCATGAAAGACAATGGAGTAGTCACGGAGTAATAAATAGTACACCTGCTCAATACGAGTAACTAGAAAGAACAAGAAGCATAATGGAGCCAAAGACAGAGTGCCCCTTCGGAAGGTCTCACTCACTGTAATCATGTGCTTTGTTCCCTTTTGTTTTTTATGCTTATGTGAGAAGCCTGCTCACCCTTGGACGTGGTAATAATGACGATATATGAGTGATGACATCTGCTGGGTCTTAAAAGGATATTTGATGGACTTTGTCTACAATTAGTGTTGTCTGGGGAAAGCTGCAGGATGCTTTATTCTAAAAGAAGATACAATTCAGGCATGGAAGATCGTGCCTCTAATCCCTGCACTGGGGAGGCTCAAGTAGGAGGAGAACAATTTTGAGGAAAGCTAGGGCTATATAATGGAACCCTGATTAAATACATCATATATGTATACATACACACACACACACACACACACACACACACACACACACACGATATTGTTGTCAAAAATGTAATTAAACCTGAGTCCCCTTATCCCTAAACTGGACATGGCAACATTTTCCATCCCATAAAGATAGAGTTTTTCAATTTAATCCAAATTTAGGAAGTAGCTACTTGAAATACAGAGAGAGATTAGTAGATTATGTATACAAATGCCATGGTACCTTTGGTAGGGGAAAGAAGGGGATGGTGATGAGAACAGAAATTGATTCTAAATTAAGAGAGCCCCTAATTAAACATATGTCATTAAGCACCTGATCTCTTTCTTTGCAGTACCACAAAATGTTCCTGTGTGAGAATTTCTCACCAGCCCATCAGGCATCTTTAGAGGTAGAAAAACATAAAAGGTTGTCATTCTTCCTTGTATGTAAGGGGAGCCTGGTGCAGCTACAAATTGAGATGGACTTTGCCCCTTCACCCAACCCAGCTCGTTCCAATCTGAATATTGTGGTGAAAATATGACCTTGGGTGGCCCCCACCAGCCTCTGAGGTCACTAAACTAACTCTATGGCATCTCTGGAAATGCAGAGTCGCACCAAAAGCCCACTGACTAGTGTCAGCTGCACACTGAGCCCAGAGCTGGCCTCCAGGACAGCAAGGTATGTAGACTTTGATGCTTTGCCCACAAGCGCTTATGGAGGTCAGGAAGATAACCAAAGAAAATTCCATGAGGAATGTTCCAGAACTGATTCCACCTGGACCGTTTGGAAATCATGTTACAGAGAAGGTCCTCTTTTGAGTTCACCAAATAAGGAAATGGATAAGGGAAAGCCAGGTCAAAGGCACATCATAAGCAAAGTAGGGCGAAGGAATATAGGAAGCTATTCAGTGCCATGCTCAGAAACACAAGTGGTCTGGAGGCAGGAATTGTGAAAGGTGATGCTCGGGAAATGAGCAGGAGCCAAGTCATGAAGGGATGCTCTGTGTGCCAAAGGAAGAGGTCTGGCCTCTGTCCAGCAGCTACGGACGAGCCACCGAGAGCTTTGAAATTCAGGAGTGACTCGGTCAGACTCACCCTCCGATCATTCCCTCTAGGGCACTGAGAAGCAGATGGTCTGAGCAGAGAGCAGGGGCTGGGAGGTGAGTTGTAAAGAGTTTTATTGCTATTTTTATGTACAGTCTCTGTTCTAAAAGAAACAATAGAGGGTTAAGTCATGGGGCCCCATAATGGGGCATGTGGGCCGAGGTGCAGGCTGTCTAGCACTGGATACTTGGACACGTGTTGGTGAGTCGGGTCCCAGTGATGAGTAAGAGGCAACTAAGAGAAGGAAGACACAACAAACCCCCAGGATTGTATGACCCTCACACCGCCACAGAGTCCTCATGCATGTGGTGGCAGTCACCTAGCCAGCGTGCTTGTGAGTCAGAGGCACACAAGGTCCCTGGCAGAGCAGGAGGCCGAAAGCAGTTCCTCCATAGGGGTAGCCACTACCATAGAAGTGGAAAAGCTTCCTTCTGCCAAGAATGCTCTCAGCAGCCAGAAAGGATCCATTCACCAAGACAGAGGCTTCCTGCACGGAGTACCAGTAACCAAAGCAAACAAGAGCAATAGGGACGGAGCCCGAGTTACTACCTACAGGGGAGGTTCAGGTGTCCCTTTGATGGAAAGCAAAAACCAGCTCAAGTCAAACAAGCCTGTACACACCGATCAGAGCTATGTGTTCTCAGCAGCCCTGGGCACATTCCCACAGAACCTGGTTTGACAAGCTGCACTGGCCTGATGCCCAGGTCCAGATCAAACCTAGGAGGCCTGAAGCTGCTTTGATAATCAATCTCTCTCTCTCTCTCTCTCTCTCTCTATATATATATATATATATATATATATATATATATATATATATATACACACACACACACACACACACACACACACACACACACACACACACACACACACACCTCTGTTTATCTCCTCTCTCACTCAGAGGGTTAATCATTGCTAAGTAGTATCCATGTCCCTGTGGCTCTAAGCTCTGAGCGCAGATTCCCGAATTAGAGCAACTAGCTCACCAGAGAGAAACAAGCCTGGCTCCTCAGTTAGCACTTTCAGAGGTAGATTTACCCACACTCACGAGTTAGACAAGGATGAAGAAGCCCACCCTAAAGCACTTACATGGAAAGCTAAGAGCCCATGGATGAAGACATTGTTTCACCCAAGCTAGCTACTCTCCCTCGCCCATCTCCTGACTCACATCCTCCTGGCTGCAAACATTCCAGAAATACCCTCATCCCCTAAGAGATACTGTCTCCTTCTGATAACATTGTATATTTCTCAGTGTACCCCACAGCCATGGTGCTTCTCAACTGTAACTTAACTTTGAGCTCTGAAAAGACCTTATGTCTTCCTCAAGAGGCTGAGATGCGCATTCCTAAAAGTCACTAGTGACCTTTGCAAACACAGAGAATTCTCATCTACCCTGTCCACCCTCAGTATTATCAAATTCTACTCTCCTCCACACCTAGGAAGCTGCCTTTTCTCCTGGCTCCCCATGCTACAACTTATACCTCTTCTTCTGTCCACCTCTGGGTGTAGGCTTTCTGGAACTTTCTTCCTAAGGCTTCTGCTCTTTCCATAATCCTCTTCCCAAGAAATGCCACAGATAACCCCTTAATCCAGTGGTTCTTCAACCTTCCTAATGCTGTGACCCTTTAATACAGTTCCTCATGTTGTGGTGACCCCATCCATAAAATTACTATATTGCACCTCCATAACTGTAATTTTGCTGCTGTTATGAACATATGATATGTAAATATCTGATATGTGGCATATCTGATATGTGACCCCTGTGGAGGTTGTGACCACAGGATGAAAACCACAGTCTTAAACCCTTAAGATTCTAGTTTTCTTGCTTTGGCCACGTCTGTGTTGATGTCTGTGGCCTGTGTTGCCACTGAATGAGTGGTCGATATCTGTGGTTTATGATGCAGCTGGAAGCCATGCTGATGTCCATGACCCCAGCAGCACTAGAGGGCTTGATCTAGGTCCAGAGCCCTATTACATGTTCTGTTCGTGGTCTGTTCTGATGCCAGAAACCATGCAGAAGCCCATGATTCCTACTCCCATAGTCCATCAAAGGTCAATAAGCTGTTTTCACGATGATATGTTTGAGTGTAGATGCACAGTTGAGGGGGAGGGGCATGAGGACTTCAGTGATGGTCCCCTACCTCCACCCCAATCCCCCACAAAATAGTAACAGCCTGGATGGGAACCTATCAAAGAGAACTCTTGAAGACTGATAGGAGGTTGAGGTGTCACCCTCCACAGTAGATAACTCCAGCAGGGATGCAGGAGGGGAAGGACTCAGCTCTATCTAGGGGACAGGCCACTGAGAGTTTGACTACCCCCCCCCAGTGAATATGAGTGAATATATAGACAACACAAATTGAACTTTTGTTTATTTGTTGTTGTTGTTTGCTGAGGGGGTGGTAACAAGGGTGGGAGGGAGACAGAAGGACTGGGAAGCAAATGTTCATAGGAATGTATTATGTAAAGTCCCCCAAAGAATCAATAAAAATATTACGTTGGGAAAGAAAGAATCTAGTCTTCCATGATGTCTAGACACCTCCCTCCTCATATTAGAAATCCAAGGTATTCTTGACTCTTATTTCTATACTTCCATTCTGATAGCCCTGGGCCTTTCTACCTCTCAGCTGGCCTCTGGCGCTCACTCTGTAACCACTCTCTGTGCTCACTCCTCCTCCCTGGTCATCCTCCTTCTCACGATAGTCTCTTTAAAATGTGGAAGATACAAGTTTCCAAATCAAAACGCCATGGTGCCCTCCTGCCAAGTCATTGTGAGCACGGCTTCCATGTGTCTTCACCCATCCCATGGGAATGTCTCTCCTGCAAGACCACAACTTCCTTAGTAGCAATGGCTATGTCATAATGGCTGAGTGCCCACCAGTGTGACTAACAGTCAGTGCTCAATACACACTCAAAGAAATGGTTGAAATCTTCTATCAACACTCACCAGGCCTACCCAACCTTGCTCTCTGTTATCGAAATGCTCTTCTTAAACATAAAATCTTCTTCAGAGCGGTTATGTAAAATGAGCCCAAGCGTGCTGAAATGTTTAGGAGAGGCATCCATGACCTTAATTCCCCATTCTGTTCAACTGTTCCTGATTGTTTCTCTGCATCAAGCAAGAAGTCTTCTTGCTATAGGTGACATGTCATCACAAAGATACTTCATCAATATTTTTATACCAGTTGACTTTGTTATTATCTGTTATCCAGTCAGAAAAATAAATCAGCCTGTTTAATACAGAAGTAATTTAATACAAACAGTTGATTCCAGAGGTAGCAGTGGAACTGGAGTCCTTCAGCAGATGGTGGCAAGAAGACATTGAGCTATTTGCTGGGCGTGGTGGCACATGCCTTTAATCCCAGCACTTGGGAGGCAGAGGCAGGTGGATTTCTGAGTTCAAGGCCAGCCTGGTCTACAAAGTGAGTTCCAGGACAGCCAGGGCTATACAGAGAAACCCTGTCTCGAAAAACAAAGAAGAAGAGGAAGAGGAAGAGGAAGAGGAAGAGGAAGAGGAAGAGGAAGAGGAAGAGGAAGAGGAAGAAGAAGAAGAAGAGGAAGAGGAAGAGGAAGAGGAAGAGGAAGAGGAAGAGGAAGAGGAAGAAGAAGAAGAAGAAGAAGAAGAAGAAGAAGAAGAAGAAGAAGAAGAAGAAGAAGAAGAAGAAGAAGAAGAAGAAGAAGAAGAAGAAGACATAGAGCTAATGACACTGCCCAGCAGGGAGGAAAGGGTCGGGTCACCCTGGGGCAGCTAGAAGCCTAGCAGTGATTGGTTTACCATAGAGTTTAAGATTCAGGGCTGCCCAGGCTCATAGTTTCCTTCTAAGATCCTGTTGTTAATTTTATGTTTATCACCTTATCTTCTTTCTCATGGTAAACCAAGCTCTGAAGAAATATGAGCTTCAGGCCTCGCATAATCAGGACCTACCAAGAAATGTGGAGGAAATATGTCGCCATCAGCAATATTGTCCAAGACCAGAAGTGAAGAGAGATGCCCTGGCTTTTCCTTTCTGTCCAACTTCTAGTTTCCTTCTGGTATATCCCTAGCCTAAAGCTAAACAGAAGCCAGCTGGTGAGAGGAGCTGACTGCTCTGATTTCCATGTAAGATGTCCCACACAGGCTCATGTGTTCAAACACTAGGTTCCCAGCTGGTGGCACTGTTTGGAGAGGCAGTGAAACCTTTAGGGGGTGGGACCTCACGGGAAGAAATAAGCTATGAAGTGAAGGCTTTCAGTGGTTACAATTTCCATCTACTTCCACTTACGCCCTTTCTCTGCTTTCTGATCTGTGATCTATTGCAAGCTCTCCTTGTCATCTCTGGCAGAGCCCAGATGTTAACTCTTATCCCCCATGGAGAGTATGTACTTACACCTTAAGACCCCCTCATGTTCCCATAGCAGGTTCTTTAAATACACAGAGGAGCAGATGTCCCTACAAGGTCAATCTTGCTGTGACATGGAGAAGAACAAGGAAGGGACAGGAGCAAACACAAAAGCAAAAGAGAAGCCAAGGGCTGGCACTTCAACCTCGCTGGGCCTCCTCTAGACGCAGTGTGAAGGCTGAGGACAAGGCCACAGAGTTACCGGAGCAGGAAGCCAGACAATCTCCACCTACCAAGGTGCTACAGAGAACAGCATTTCCCCATGCATGTGCAGCAGCCATGATCCAGATACATACATGTATGAACACTGACTATTCCAAAACTCACTGTTGTCCCAAAGGCAGTTGGACATTGGGAGGCCACAAGAATAAACTTATAAAATCTTGAAGCATAAACCTGAAAGCCAATACAGTAATTAATAAAAATCTAGTAAGAACTAAAGATTTAACTAAATTTTTAAATGCAGTGATAATAAATAAATGGGATATTCCTATGGCTTGAAGTGGCGTGCATGTGTTAATCCATTCAATTGCTACAGCACACAATTATTAGATGTTTATTCGCTGACAGCTACTCCTAAACTATGTTAAGACACTGAAATAGTGCACAGCCTCTGCACACTTGGGGAGTGGAAGGTGATTTATTTACAGTTACACATTAGATCATTCTAGAATAAAGAAAGAACTGTAAACCATGCTTCGCAGCATAGTCGGGCACTTTTGTAGAGATCTGAAGTTTTGACAGCATCCCACTTTGACTCAAGGGCTGGTTTCCACCATAAACACAGAGCTGGCAGGAAGGCCTCCATGGCTGTTTTCTGGTCACGATATGGTCTCTCTGACGCTGTTTTTTTCATGCACCTCACTGACCATTGCCTCTGTGAATCTATGAGAGTTTTAGGCTCCACTCCAACCAATTGGTACATAATGTTTACACATACTGTTAGGAACCCTCTGGGCTCTAGGCCTGTTCTTTCTCTGGGGCACTATTTCTCAACCTCAGCTCTATTGACATTTGGGGGCTGATAATTCTTTGTTGTGGGAATCTATCCTCTGAATTATAGTAGGTTAGTTGCCTTAATAGAACAAATGACAGCAGACTAACCCCAACCAACCTCTAGGGAGGTAACAACCAAACCCCCCTAAAGTTGACAAATGGTCCCCTGCAGGACAAACTGGATTGATAGAGAACCAATGCTCTAGAGAGGAAGTCATGCCCACTCTAATTCAGTAGGCAGAGGGTGCAAGGTCTGGCCAGGGAGGCTGCCCCTGCCCAGTCCAGGCTGTGGATCCTCAGCTCAGAAAATGGCTTAGCTTCCAAAGGAAGAATGCATCAAGTTCTGCGTTCTGCTTTTCCATAGCGCAGAATGAGTATGTGTACATGGATCTTGGTTGTGAGGGAACTGGATGCCACACACTGAGACGAGTGATCAGCGCACAGGATTCTGGGCCTTGTTTTTTGCTTGTTTGTGTCACTTGGAAGGAGAATTATCATCACTAGAGGGATGTTTGCATATGATAAACAGCATGCTGTTTTGCCCACCAGACAAGCTAGAGACCACTGGAAGACTTCTGTGATCAGTAACCTTGTGAGGAGTGCAAGGTGTCCTCGGGTTAGTTGGAATTGTCATTGTCCCCTAAGGATGAAGAATCTACAGCTATGGCAACTCATAAGGCCAACTGTCGTCCTTAAAAGATGACATAAATAAATAAGTAGGGGCTAGAGATGGCTCAGCAGTTAAGAGAACGTGCTGCTCTTCTAGAAGGCCAAAATTGAGATCTTAGAAGTTATGGATCAAGTCAGGCAACATCTAACTACCAGCATTAGGGGATCTGATGCTCCCTTCTGAACTTAGCAGACAACTTCCCTCACAAGGACATACTCCCCAACACATACATACACACAGATTAAAACTATAAATATAAATAATTTTAAATACAAATAAATAATAGATGATTAGATAGATAGATAGATAGATAGATAGATAGATAGATAGATAGATAGATAGATAGATCAGATCATGATCCTTTTATTAAGGTGGCCTTTTGTCATTATTTCCCTTTCAACCACTCCTATGTTCTCAGAATCTGCCATCAGACAGACGTGGTACTTCCCACACAGCAAACATTATAGTGAACTAAACAAGAAGGTATCATCATAGAGGTTTTAAAGCTGCTAAGAATCATACCACCAGTCATTGATAAAGCTGGAATTAGAACCTCATTCACTAACACTTACAGCCATGGTTCTTGTCCTGTCCTTGTATGGCTCAGTTACAAACTTGGAGGTTACTCAAGACAGGAAAAAGTGGCTTCTATCACATGTTTAAAACTCTGGGGAAATAGCAAAGTTTTTTTTTTTTTTATTCCAGTGAAGAACTGCCTGGAAGTGGAAATCTGACAACACAGCTCTGGCTGAATGTGTTTTTCAGAATATGCAAAACCTATTTGGAGCAGTATTTGGCCCACCATTCTCAAACTTCTAGAGCCTTCCATGATACAGGCAGCTACATGCAGGGTTGAGGGTAAGGCAGAAACCCAAGAATTTTCCTTGGAGGGCTCTGCTCCCTGTGAGTGACTGGCTCAGAGCTGGAAAACATCATTAGCCTCGTTATCGAATCGACCCAGGGGCCTCCTCATTCTGCCCACACTACTCCAGGGGAAGTCTAGGACAGGCTAGAGAGAACAGATCGATGGGGCTGGTCCAAAACACAAACAGTGCATTTCCTCCCCAATATGAAAACAACACTTGGAGCCAGGATGTAATAACAGGTTCTACTGCCGTGGCTGCTTTCATAGAGAGCTCCAACTGTCCCCTGATTGCACTGCTAAGAATACCAAGTCTGGTTTTCTTCCTCCCTTGCCTTCTTCTCTGCCATGTTTCACTTCCTTCCTCCTTTCCTCCTCCAGCAATCACATCCAGCCTCCTCCTCTGCACCAGACCCTGTGTCGGAAGCTGAGGACAGAGATGAGTGGGACTGGGACCTGCCCTGTCTTTAATCCGGTGGGGAGCACTGTCAAATATAAATCACTTCCAGGGGGTAGGGCAAGCACTGAAATAGAATTGTTCTTCGTAGTTCTCAAAAAACGAGCACAGAGTCTGGGAAGATCAGCCTGGGAGCTGCAGGCGTAGGATCTGAGTTCAGATTCCCAACCTCCAGGCATCCACAGAGCCAAGCAGCCTTGTATCCACACACCGACATAGAAACGGGCATAGCCATACATCTGCAATGCCAGTACTGGAGAGGTGGGGCTAAGTGGATATACAGATCTCACTGGCCGGCCAGCATAATGAACCCAGTGAGCGCCAAGTCAGTGAGAGACTCTTTTCAAATCATAAGGTGGGGAGCCGGGCAGTGGTGGCGCATGCCTTTAATCCCAGCACTTGGGATAGAGAGGCAGGTAGATTTCTGAGTTTGAGGCCAACCTGGTCTACAGAGTGAGTTCTAGGACAGCCAGGGCTACACAGAGAAACCTTGTCTCAAAAAAAAATAAATAAGGTGGCAAGTGATGGAGGTCAGACCTCCTGCCTGCACATACACAACACATACACACATACATATACAACTGCACACACTCATACATATGCATACATCCCTGTAATACATGCACACATATACACACACACCTGCCTACATATATACATATCTGCATACACTTGCATACACACATGCATCAGTGTACATACACACTTATAAACACATGCCTGCATATACACATATTCCAGTCTATACACACACACATGCACCTGCCTACACAAACACACACACACACACACACACAAACACACAGTGGAAACATTCAAAGTACTGTAGAGAAGCCATTCACTCATGATTAATAAATGTTGCTTTTCTTTTTAATTATTACTTTATTTTTAAAAATTTATATATTTTAATATTATTTTGTCTCCCTCAGCTCCTCCCAGATATTCTCCTCCTTCCTACCCATGCACCTTCACATTATTTCTCTCTCTCAAAAAGAAACCAGAAAAAAAATTTTAAAAACAAATTTAAAAAATACCCAAACAAAGCGTGTACAACAATACCAAAAACTGTTGTCCAACTGCTCTTGAGTATTTGGGGCCTGCCCTTGGGATGTGGCTGATATACCCAATGACATTCCATTGTAGAAAGTGAATTTTCTTTTTCCCAGACGGAAACAATTAGGAACAGCTTCTTGATTAGAGACAGAAGCTTGTGTCCCCATACTCTTCTCTATGTTGGGATTTTGTCTGGTTGGACCTGTGCTGCCAACCATCTCTGAGCTCAGATGTGCATCAGTCCTGTTGTGTCTGGATCATGCTGCTTTCTTCAAGTCACCACCCACCTCCGGCTCCTAACATCTTTCTGCCTCCTCTTCAGTGTAGGTCCCTGAGCCTGGATGGAAGAGGTGTGGTATAGACATCCCATTTAGGACTGAGTGATCAGCTGCCTCTCCCATTCTGTACACTGTCCAGGTGTGGGTCTCTGTTAATTCCCATCTACTGCAAGTAGCAGCTTCTCTAAACAACGATGCTCTGATATTCTATAAGTGTTGCTTTTCTTATTCACCTGTGAATAAACACAGGCACGGCTGTTTTATCTTTTTCCAATTATTTTTGTGTGCATTGGCTAATATTACTTTCCAGTCACCCTCAGAGGTAGTCACTATTATCTCCATGTCTCTCGTGAGAAAATGGAAGCTCAGAGATACACTAGGTTCTCTCATGAGCTCAGAGCAGAAAGCACAGTTCTCTCAGGCTCTTCTCTGTCTACCTGCAGATACGTGTCCGTCCATCGAGAAACCACTGCCTCCGTGCGTGCCACAAGTCCGGGGAAATACGGAATGATATTCAACTGCAGTCTCCCAGACTACAGATAGAAAGGAGAAGATGTGTTCAGGAGGTTCTTTAGGGTGTTAGGCAGAAAGCAAAATGAGTTTTAATGGAAAAGATTGTTCTACTTATAGCAGCTACAAAAAAAAAAAAAAAGTGATTCACTCTTCAGGCCTGACATGTTTTAAGAGACAGACATGCCTGTAAATTTGGCCAGACTCATGGGTGCCAGAGGATAATTGACAAAGACCCTAGGGCTTGGTGATCAAGCCAGGACTTCCTCATATTCCTCTCTGGGCTCTCCAGGGGCCAAGAGCAGTGCATAATTAAATCAGATGGCTACAGAGGGGAAGAGATAGGAAGTCATTTTCCCTATAGAGAGGTTTTCTTCTTGGCAAGAAGCAAAATGACACACTTCAGGCAGCAAGAAGATGATTTCCATAAACGTCGGCAGGGAGGGAGAGAAAATGTGAAGTTACTGAAAGACAAACAAAGCCCCAATATCATAAACAGAGTATGGAGTTCCCAACCAGAGACACAATTATCTCTTACCTCAAACTTGGACAGGACTCAAGTGAGCATTATAAGAGATTTTCTCATGCACATGAGTAATTGCCCCACTCATTAAAATGTTATAGTTGATCCTCACTTGGAAAGCAGAAATGTGTAGATCCCAATACAAGACCCTGAGGGGATCTCAGGGGCCCCCAGAAGTCCCAATGGAGAGCTACAGAAAAGCACAATGGTCTTATGGCAGGTAAATAACGGCCATTGTGGGAAGAATGACACAAAGAAAGGAATCCGACACCCAATATTCACAGAAACATCATGAATGCCCTAGATGCTTAGAATTACTTACAGAATAGGGAGAATTCATTTCTTAACCTTATTACTTGGAATTCTTTCTGCTTGGATGAAAATCAGTACCTGTTGAAAAGAAAGAACCATGGGGTTGATGCTAACAACTTAATAAAGATGTGATTTGTGTAAGATGTAATGATGTGACAAGAGCCACACCAACGTCCTTGCCCCGTAGCTCTGGGGCACCCAGAAGAGCACAGGTATGAATTAGAAGACTTAAAGGAACTAGTCAGTTGATTGTGTGAGAGCTGATCTTGAAATGTAGCACCATTAGGTCTGTGTTTGAACTCTCGGTAGGATTTGGAGAGTGTTCTGGTTTGGTTGCTAGTAGTAACATGCATCAGGATGAGGATCCGGGAGGAAAAGGAGCATAGACAGAGAGAAAGAAAAGTAATGATTCTTACAGAAAACATCCTGAGCTCGTGGCCTCTGTGGAGCATTTTCAAGTACAGAATATCCAGCCTTTCAAAGAATGGGAGTAAAGAAAGAGCTGCTCAAAAATTAGACATATCTGCTGCTTTATTGGCTTTCATTTGAGTGAAAAATCTTACCTGGCTCTTGCCTCCCTGTCACTATTAATGCTATTTGTCACCAGATGTAATAAGCACACCCCTCTGTGATTAAACCCACAGTTTGTGGGGAGTAGGGGTGGGCAAGCATTCTCTCTGCAAGAGTTCAGGCATGTGACATGTCCTGAATGAGCTTTGTCCCCAGTTCATCCTCAAGGGGTTGAAAAATGCGCACCTCCATGTCCCTATGGGATGGGAAGTGATGGGAGAACGGACATCCACATAATCTCTTTCAGTATAGGCGTGGTGACCCTGATCAACTGTGGTAGCCTCCATACTGAGTACACCAGAGAAATCCTTAAAATGGTAGTGACATCTCAGTGACACGTGTTCTTCCGATCACAGGTAGCTCACCTGATTGCTGTTTATAATGTTTATGTGTCTTTTATTACAATAAACTTGGAGAACACAAATAGAGCTAATTTAATAATACCAGAGATAAACATGTATATCACATTGAATTTGTCTTGTCGTTTTTGTCATGTATCAAGTGACTATAAATGCAAGGGCTTGTTTCTGAAAAGAAACAAGCACTTTTAATAATTGCCTCTGCTTTTCCCCTTTTCCTTTATACTCAGATAGACAGGTGAAAGGATGCATGTGTTGGTGGTTAGAGAGAAGTACGGCTGTATATTTTAGGTTCTTTGTCGCCATTGTGTGTTGTATATATATCATTTTATACTATCTCTCCTTTTGCATTGCATACTGAACATTATGCCTTGGTGTTAAATATTTTAATAATGTCATTTTTATTGGCTAATCATGACTCACCATATGCATAAGTCATAAGTTCACCAGTAGTCATCAGTGGACATTTGTTTGGTTTGCCTCCAGTTTTATTTCAGTATAAATAATATTTATCTATTTAAATCTGATTGTCTGTCCATGCTGGTCAGATCTAGGCAGGACGGTTCAGCTAAAAGAAATTACAAGGAAAATGGCTCTAAGGGAAACCAATAAGAATCATATGACAGAATGATGGTGGGACTAGACAGAGTAAGGAATCAATCATGCCACCAATAGGCGGGCATGAAGGAGGTGGTAGCTACCACAAACCATAAACATTGGTGCAGAAGAGGAAGTCGCTTACAAAGGTGTGCTCTGTGAGGAAAGCTGCTGCTCCCAAACTATGGCCTATCAAAGAAAGATCCTCAGAAGAAACTCACTAAGCTCCCTTTCCACTGCTTTCTAAGCATCATAGCTTCCCGTCATCAAGACTCTGCCAGCAAAAAAGGGTCAAAATGGCCAGAGTGATGTGGTCCATTGAATTTGAATTCCTACTGGTGAGAGTCTCAGGCATATCAAGAGATGACGAGAGAATATCTTGCTTGGTGTCTTTGCTTCTCCCTGCCTAAGTTAGATGCATGGACACTTCGCCATTTCATAATCTGAGTTCCAGATGGGTCTGGAATAGTCTAAGTGTCTAAACCTGTGCCAGGTCTAGGTCTGAGTCAGCCTCTCTTCCCAGCCTACTGCAGCCTCTAAAAAGATCCCTGTGCTTGACCATTGAGCCAGTGCCAACCAGGGCAGTCAGTCTATTAGCACACTCAAGGGGCTTCTAGAGTTTGGGTTACTGTCTAGAACAGTTAAGCCATATATCTCCATGATGATCTCTGTCTCACTGTTACATGTCCATTAAGCCTGAATGAGTTAGCTTCTTTCCTCATTTCCCATTATGACTTTATTTTCTTCATGGGTGGTCTGTTGTGTAGCAGTCTCCTCCAAGAACAAAACCTTCCATATTGGAGGGAAGCTCCTTAAGGCACAGGATCTTTCCAAGGAGGTGAAACAACATGTTGTCAGTGGAGGGGAAACATTCCACCCTGCCTGGATGCTGGTTAAGATGGCATATAATCAGGCTGGAGAGATGGCTCAGCAGTTAAGAGCACAAACGGCTCTTCTGGAGGTCCTGAGTTCAACTTCCAGCAACCACATGAAGGCTCACAACCATGTGTAGTGAGATCTGACACCCTCTTCTGGTGTGTCTAAAGACAGCAGCAGTGTATTTACGTATAATAATAAATAAATCTTAAAAAAAAAAAAAAACAAATGATGGCATGTAATTGCTCAAAATACCTTCAGGAAGTTCTTGAAAATGACTAAATTCACTAGACCCTTCCCTGAGAGTATATAAGCAGTAAAGGCTATGGGAACCACTCTCAGTCAATCTGAAGAGTCTCAGATCAAGCAGCCTGGAGGAAGCAGAGACCAGCCAAACTGCCTGGAAGGGACTCAGGCCCCCTGAAACACACAGAGAGCACACTTTCCAATCTGTTGACCTGCCTACAGTGTGTATCCAGGTTTCCATCTTTGACAAATTGTCACCCATGCTGGAGTGGTACTTGATCATTTCTACTCCTATTCATTGTTTCCTGCAAGTAACTCCAATAGAACTCACTGTTCCATAAAGTTGGACTTTGGTGTTATCCATACTTTGGACTGTTGTTGGTTCCCCATCTGGTATGAGTAGACATTTGTTCATGTTCCCTAAGGAATGGTGTCACCCAGCAGAGCCCTCCAGTCAATATTAGCTAGTGATCTGAGGCATGGAGATTGCCTCATTTGAACCAACATTAACTTTTTAGTCCCTTCTTCTTTCAACATCCTGTCTTCAAGTCAACGGATCACCTGCGACCATAGCTGTTCTAAGCAATGAGGTCAAATATTCTTGGCTATCAAGTCTAGCCAGCTGTGAGCTGAAAACATTTTAGATACTCATGTTTGGGCCGGAGCTACATACAGTCTGGTGCTCCCAACCAGGGATCAACTCAGCCTTGATCTTCCTCCCGCTGCGATTCCATTATATCTTATAATCAATTGTGCAATAAGTGGTTAAGCCCCGGGCTTTACTAGCTATGAGAAAAGACAATAAAAATTCAGGCAATGTAGACAATGCCTTTCACTAATGACATCATCTTCAGTCTGTGACCTCTGACCCAGGTCCAGCACACCAGTGTAAATATTCTGCTTGATTAAGCCCGGACCCTAGCAAAAGTGGAAAACCGTCTTCTCTAACGTAGAGAACTATCTCACTGTTTTCATAGAGTCTATGACATGAACTCTTTTGCTGGGTCCTTGGCCATGAAATGTGCCTTCTGTTGCACTGTGGGAAGACTTTTCTTATTGAGGGTCTATATCCTGAGTGTCTTTGAAGTCAGCAACATCAGATGTTAATTCCAAGCAGGTCCCCTAGGTCTCTTGCATTCTTTGTTGCTTTATAAATTGCATTCAAGGTTAATTTAAGCTCTTGCAGCCCAATAGACATTGTCCCATGTGCCTCTGTTTCTTTGTCTCTTTATTTCCAACAGTACAATTTCAAGTCCTGCCTTTGTTTTGTCAGGTGGGTCCCATTAAAATCTTGTATTAAATTTTGCCTCTTTTGAAGTACCAGACTTCATCCATCTGTTTTGTTTTTTTAATGACCTTATTTAGAAATTTTTTTCAAAGTTAATGGAAATGTTTGAGGGACAGAAAGTCTGGTTAACTGAGGGTCACTGTCAACCAATAGTTTTAGATTTTTACATTTCATCTCATTTCAAATGCCCCTTCCATTTGTTTCATCCATTCATTCTCCATTTTTTCAAATTTTCTTCTTGCGGAAGAGAAAGATTAAATCTCTTCTCCTGTGCCTGCACCTGGCATTGAATACCCAGATATGAGACTTCAGAGAGATAGCAGAGGAAGACACCCTGTGCAAGAGAGGTAAAGACTGCCAAAGAGAGCGATCTACCCAAATCCATAAAGCAAATCTGTATCTAAGAAGTAAATCTGAACACACAGAGATGCATAAAAAGTCTAGAATTTAAGGTAAAAAACAGAGGCATAAAGAAAGCTGGAAATGAGCAAAGATGTTTCCAAAATGCTGTTCCTAACATCAATGTATTAACCCTACATATTTGGAGACTTCTTAGAACTTGTAAAAAAAAATCACTGTTTTTGTGAAATTATGGTTTTATAGAATGTGTAGAGAAATACCTCTTTCCCCTCAAAATTTATACAATGCTATCAATCCCATGGGTGTTTTTAATTCAAAAAAAAAAAGCAATATCACCACTACTGTTTAAAACAGAAATGCTAAACTATCCATAAAAGCAGCATCTCTGGTTTGTGTATCATCTGCAAGTATTTATGACCATATGGCAATTGAAGACCTCAGTCCTTTGATTTCTCGGATTTTGTTAAGTAAATCCACTATTTTGTCAAGTCTCGCGTGTTTAAAGAAGTGATGGTTACTAATGAGATCGTTTTCCCCAATGGCTTCTTTCTCACATTTCAATATTGTCTGCCACTAACCAGGACCAAGACCTTGGCTTGGAAAGGAAAATCTTGATATGATGGTACTCATTTTGAATCACAGGGATGGGGAGGCAGAGACAGGTAGATCCTTGGAGCTCACTGGGCAGCCAGCCCAGCATACTGACAAGTTCTTGGTAAGAGATTTCTGTCTCAAACAAAGAAGTGAATAGCACAGGAGTAATGAAAAAAGAGGTTGCCCTCTGGCCTTGACATCCATATGCACCCATGTTTCAATGGGTATTATAATACATATAATGCCCACATACAACTAAGCATGTACCCACTCATACATACATACATACATACATACATACATACATACATACATACATGAATATACACAGAAAAATAAAAAAATAGAAAAGGAGAAGAAAGTTCAGGAGAGCTTGCTTCCTCCATGACCCAGTTAAGGCACAGGTGGTCTGAGCCATAAGAGCCGAATCCAGAAAATTGGTTGTTGGCCCCTATGAAGCTTCTGGACCTGAGATAAATGTGAATAAAAGTGCATTCCAGCTTATATCCAGGATGAAGTAATTTTTAAAATATGAACCTAAAATTATAGTAGCTAGGATATGCCGTAAATATGATGAGAGATTCTCAAAAATGTAGCACAAATGTAGGAATCCAGGCTGAGTTCAAATTTGAAAGAGGGAACAGCTTCATGGTGAAAGAATTTTAAGCCCTTAGTTTGATTAGAACAAAGAAGGATCCAAAGTAAGAAATCCCCGAGTGCCTAAGGGAGTGAGAGAGAAACATCATTTTACATAAATAGTCCAGAACAAAGCAGTTGTTAAACTGACCAGCTCAAGACATACAGAGGGGAATCAAATGACACTGACTGACTTCCAGACATCTTGGAAACCAGAAAGTCTCATTTATGTTGGAACCTTAGTTCTCCGAAATCAGCTGGCTTTTAAACTGTCCTCACTTCAGAATGGAGTCTGCCAGTCATCCTCACAAGGCACAGCCCTCCCTGCACTCTCATGTGTGGACCTGAATGGGCCATACGATTCCAGAAACCAGAAAAGAATAAACAGCGATAAAGAACACTCTATGCTTCACCCTTTTTAATTTAGCCAAATAGGTTGCATTTCAAGAGGGAAGTCAAGTGGAGCTAAACAGCCCATTTTTCCCATGCTACAAACCACTTGAAGATCATTTTCTTGACTCTGTTCTTTCTCCACTCTGGGCAATGCACTTCAGTGACCTCGGTTTGGTCCATTACTTGCGACCTGGGCACAAGTGTAACCACATTTCCACACTTTCTGTGGGCTGTTTGAGCTCCATACACTCAGCAGAGTCCCAGCATCCAGCAACATTCCCACTTACTCTAAGGGATCGGGCAACCTTGCATTGAAACATTCAAACTCCCTTCTTCCCAGTAGGCCTTGTGAGTGAGTGCTGCTCCCCAGGCTAAAAGGCCCTTCCCTACTCCTGCCAACTCTTCATCTTTCCTGCCATCTCAGGGGTCATTGCTTTAGCTGTGCCTTCTCTAAGCCCAGATTTGATAAGCCTCTGTCACAGTCATTCATTTCCAGCGCTTCTTTTACTTCATAGCACTCATCACATGTGTGGCCACTTTAAATTAGTATCCATCTTCTTAGCGGGTTATAATATCCATGACAGCAAAGACTGGCTTCACTTTTCTCCCTCTTTGTCCCCAGTGCAAGGCATGGTGCTTGCTAGGTAAGGAGCAAGTCTCACAATAAGTGCTTGTTAAGTGAATGATAAAACAAGGGCATGTTATTATCTCTATCTGATCAGTGAAGAGCTCCAGGTTGTGACATCTGCCTCCTTAGAACACTAAGCTCCATTTGGCTTCTCTATAGGAGGAATAGGAGACCAGACCAATAGGAGGGTTGGTTTTACTTTCAAAGAAGGAAGTGACTTCTAATAAAAGGGATAGTCCAGAAATAGGATCAGTTTTCCTGCAGATCAATACAACTAATCAAGAGATAGTAACTGGAGCCTTTGCATGCATTTCTAAAGGTGAAAAAATATTGAGCAAAATGAAAAAGAAAGGAGCAGGGGACTGCCAAAGCCCAGAGTAGAGGCTGTGGTGAAGGTCAATCTCAGCATACTGCCAAGCACAGGGTTAAAATTCCTGTGCCCTGGAGGCTGGGATTGTTTGGTCTACCAACTGAGATGAGCTATATGACCTGTCTAAAGGTCCTATGTCTCATGAGATCGAAAGGGGATCCTTGCTCTTGAACGGCCTAGTGTGGGATCCTCGAACACTGATGCTCAGAAGGAATGCAGACTATTACAGCCTCTCTGGTCTCAGACCTGCACAAAGGGTTTCAAAGGTGTTGCCTCCGAAGTTCACAATGAACACATTGAATGTTTGCCTCCTTCAGGGAATGGAAGCATATTTCCCTTCCCTCAAAAATGATGAGAATTTTGGCAAAGAGAGACTGAGCCACCTCAGTACTCAAATGTCAACACAACTCTTCGTGATTTCAAAAGTGTCTCCCCACAGCTGAACTAAGGGTCTACCTACATTTCCCCACCTACATTCCCCTGCAGTCACTCATATCCTTCTCACTATTCCATTAATACTAGAAAGTACATGTCTTAAAGTATTTGGGGTTTTTTTATGTCTATTATTGTTTTACCTGCATGCAAAGATGTGCGTTGTATGCATACTTGGTGCTGGCACAGGCCAGAAATCTGGATCCCTGGGACCAGAGCTATAGATATCTGTCAGTGGCCATGTGGGTGCTGGGAACCAAACCTGCCTCCTCTGCAAGAACAGCAAGTACTCCTAACCACTAAGCCATCTCTCCTGTCACAGAAAATGCATCTTAAAAACAGTGCCAACGTTAAAAAAAAAATGCAACCTAATCAATTTTTTGTGCTTTTTTATCGTGAAAACTTATTGAGTTGACACATTTGGGAGGACTGAAAGAGAATTAGAAGTTGATTGGGTATGTTTTGTTTTGTTTTGTTTTGTTTTGTTTTGTTTTGTTTTGTTTTGTTTTGTTGAAGGCCTAGACACTGGATATTTTAGCTTACTAACCAGAGTGTACATTCTCAGAGTGTATTGTTCTCTCAAGATTTCATTCTCCTCCAGACATTAGCTAGCTTCTGCAGGGAGAAAGGAAATTTGGCATGGCCCCTGACTGCAAGGGGCTTACATCCTGGCATAGCTGCATTCACTAAGATTTGTGTGAGAAAGAGTATGTCTTCTCTCTACTACGTCTAATACGATGGCTACCAGTCACTTAAACTATAGCTGGGGTTGGGAGTTTAAATTTTAAAAAATTTTAAATTTTAAAGTAAAATTACCAGGATGGAAGAGGAGGGGACAGGGAAGGAGGGGTGGAAAAAGGAGGGGGGAAGATAATGGGAAGGGAGTTGGGGAGAAGAGAGGAGGAGAGAAGCATATAGTGAGTGTGGCTATGGGTAGGCATGAAATGAGCCACCAATTGTCAGTGTTGATAACTATTACAATGTCTGAGGGGTCTAGTAAAGCTGTCAACTTTAGGGTGGAGACTGGAAAATGAGCAGTGCTCACAACTTGGAAAGTTGGGAAAGCTTGGTAGATAGGAACTATAGGTTTAAAAATGTACGTTAAATTATAACAGAGACAATCCATGTCAAACCCACCAGAGAGCAGCTGGAGCTGCTGGCATAGGGTGTGGCCCTGCATCCAGTCTGGTTTTAGGTCCCTGGGTTCAGAAGTAGTTTTTGTCGTATGTGTCTACTGTTCAGAAATACATTGGACTTTCAGTATGGTGCCTTGTTCAGTTAAAGCAGAGGACACTTGGAAGACAGCAATGGCAGAAACCATAAGGGACCGATGCTTAGTTTGAGATATTGTCTCCAAACAAAACATTTCTCCTGGGGACACTAAGGCTTTGAAGTGGTGGCTGACGTGCTTGTCCTTGGTTGCCCTCCTAGGGCTGGGAAGGAAAGCTGGCACTGCCATTGTCACCAAACTTCCAGCTTCATGCTTGTATTGCTCTTTGGACAAAGTTCTTGGTTTCTGTTTCCACACTGCCCCAGAGAAACCCAGGTGGCAACGTTAAGTCTGATCCAGTTGAAATTTCCCTTAACTCAGCCCCGATGACAACCTCAACTCACTCTGCACATCAGAAGCGAGCCTCATTTTTCTGGAAGCCTCTAGCAGGCTTGGCAGGCACACTGGGACCACCTGATCAAGAATACAAAAGGATGCCATCTCTTCGGGCAGAACTGAGAGTCAAAAGCAACACTGTTCGGGGAATGCCCTGCCGAAGTCAAGCAGAAGGATCATTGGTGTTCTGGAAACCAATGAGGCACCGCTGTGTCCCAGAGGCACTCCAGAATGAATGTTCATGTAAAGCCCTTACCTTGAAGACCACAACTGAAACATCATAATTATTATAGTGAGCACCACCTGTCTCATGTAACGTCTGACCCACTTGATATATGTCAATTCCGTTTAGGCCTAGGAACTTTCTGCAAGGTAGAGATGTTTACGTCTGGTTCACACAGAGATAAAGTGAAACTCAGAGGCGCTGTGTGTGGTGCTTCCGACAGTCTCACACTAAGTCACTGACAGCGCCAAATTCAAAACCCAAGTGACCTGTGCAAGACATGGCTCAGTCAAGACACTGGTGTGAGAGTAAAAGCAGAAGGCATCCCACCGCTCCTTACCATGCATGAGTCCTACAACACTCTGGTCTCTGGAACCTCACTTATAACCTAGGGAGAATTATGCCTACACTCCAGTCTCTGGAAGGCAAACAATAGGTTTTGAAAGATATGCTTTTTCTTGTGTGATGTGGATGTTCATGTGAATGCAGATACATGCATATGTGCAGGTACATCATACATGCAGTTTCACATGGCACATACAAATGAAGGCTGTTCTTTTCTGTGACACAGGGTCTCTTGCTGTTGGAGAAAAACAAATAGGATAGGCTGGGCAGCAAGCCCCAGTAAGCTATGCAAGCACCATCACACTTCGATTTTTTTTTTTAATGTGGAACCCAGTGATCAAATACAAGATCTTAATGGCAAAGCAAGCACTTTAGCAACTGATCCACATTCACAGTCCCATAAGAGTCAGCTTTTTTATTAAAGGATTTACTTTTATTTGTATGAGTGTGGGTGGGTGGGTGGGTGGGTGTGTGGGGGTATGGGTGTGTCCGTGCACACATACACATGATACATGAGTCCAGGTACCTGAGAAAGCGAGCAGGGCATTGGATCTCCTGGAGTTAGTTACAGGCAGTTGTGAGCTGCCCAGTATGGTTACTGGGAACTGATCCTGGTCCTCCGCAGCAATCACAAGCACTCTTAACTACTGGGCCATCTCTCTGGCCCCTGAAAAAAATTTTTATTTTAAGAGCAAGTATAAGTGTCTCCCTTCAGCAAGAATCTGTGCCTCCAAGGCAGTATGCTGAGCACTTGACTGCATTACTCTTCATTCATCTAATCCTCACAACTTCCTGGAAGTAGAGGTCATGTAATCATCAAACCAGAACACACTGAGCACCCACGACGTTTTAGTGCTCCCTGCTAAACACTGGGGATATGGAAGGGGTTAGGGGAGATTTTAAGAAATAGTCTACATAGCAGCAAAAAGCCAAAATGTTTGTAGAACTCTACTTACTCAGTCACAAATGGTCATCACCCACAAAGAACTCTATTAGTTGGAGGGAAATCAGAACTGCAAATTGAGACAGTGGATCATGGCCATAATTCCTGAATGAATGATTCCACGCAGTGAACTGTACCTAAAGCCAAGCTCTACAGCTGAATCGGATGTTTGTGGTATGTGTGTGTCATTTCATCCCACTTTAACTAACTTTAGAAATATATGTGTCCTGACCACACATCCTAAGAAGATGCTGTACTCGCTGCAATGTGTAAGCCAGGTTATTTTCCTTTTCTATGTTATTTTTCTTTTACTTGTGTGTGTCAGTGTGAAGATGTAAGCACATGAGTGCAGGTGACCTTCAGAACCCAGAGTGAGAAGATGACCTGGAGATCAACATGGGCTCTGGAAGTCAGCTTGGGTCCTCGGCAAAAGCTGTACATACTCTTCACTGCTGAGCCATTCCTCTAGCCCCTAATTTTACTTTTGTTTCCTGTTTTCATTATATGATGAAATTAAGATATTTGTGAACACATTCATACCTGTGCTCTGAAATGTGCATCGTTTTATCATACACCCTGGGCTGGACAAGTCAGGCCATCATAGACTCAGGAACCTAGAACCAGCTTGGATGCTGGAACAGATGCATCCAAGTGCTCGCTGATGTGTTTGACATTGATAGTCTCACACATGACTTGACCTACATTACAATGTGTGCTTTCTATCATTATAAATTTTGATTCAAGACTCGGAGGTGAGTGGTGTGATGCTCAGTGCCCTCAACTCCATTGTCTAAGTCTGGGCTTGCTCTTTGGTCCAAAGGAACTTTGCAGTACCCCCCAAAACATCCTGTCTCCCCGTGAAAACCTTCAGGGGCCCCAAAACTA
Source organism: Mus minutoides (assembly GCA_902729485.2). Lineage (NCBI taxonomy): Eukaryota > Metazoa > Chordata > Mammalia > Rodentia > Muridae > Mus > Mus minutoides. Next base: position 47,527 of record CACVCL010092059.1, read on the forward strand.
ACTTGGGACCCTGTCTAACCAATCTTATCCTAGTCTGATCTGCCCACCATCCCAGTTGGTCTGCCTGGGACACAGGCTGCAGAGGTGAGTTGTTCAAGGTCCCCTGAGCCCCATTGTCTAGCTCTGGGCTAGATCTTGGGACCAGAGGACCTTGAGAGTGTCCTGCTTCCCCATGGAAACTGTCAAGGGCCCCAAGACTAACCAGCTTGGAATTCTGCTCCATCAAAGCCACTGGATCCGACTGGGACACAGTCCGCAGAGTGGTGTCTGCCTGAGGCACAGGCAGCAGAGTCAGGTACCCTGACCTCCATTGTCTGTCCCAGGGCTCGCCACATCTTTCTGACAAGTACTGCTGCTATCAGGACCATCCAGCCAACACCATTGAAAACAGATGCCTAGAGGATAGAGTAAAGCACAATCGACAAGACCCAGAGCAATATGGCACCACAAGAGCCCAACTGTCCTGCCACAACACACCCAGGATATCCTAATGAAACTGAAGGGGTAAAAAAAAATTCAATTTTATAAGGATGATAGAAGTATTTAAAGGGGCCCTTAAAGAAATACAGGAAAATACATTCAAACAGATAAAGGCATTAAAAGAGTAAGCAAATGAATATAAAGAAATATAGGAAAGTATAATCAAACATATCATATTTAATATGAATAAAAGAGTCCAAGACCTGAGAAAGGAAATGGAAGCAATAAAGAAAACACAAACTGAGGCAATCCTAGAGATGGGAAACCTAGGAAAGAGACAATAAACTACAGATGCAAGCATCACCAACAGAATACCAGAGATGGAAGAGAGAATCTCAGGTGTAGCATATATGACAGAAATAAGTCAATATATCAAAGAAAATGCAAAATCTAAAAAGTTTATGACCCAAAAAATCCAGGAAATTTTGGACACTGTAAAAATGCCAAACCTAAGAATAACAAGAATAGAAGAAGGCAAAGATTCCCAGCTCAAAGGCCCAGAAAAACATCTTTAACAAAATCATAGAAGAAATTTCTAACCTAAAAAAAGAGATGTCTATAAAGGTGCAAGAAGCTTACAGAACACCAAACAGGTAAGACCAGAAAAGAAAATCCTCCTGTCACATATTAATCAAACCACTAAATATACAGAACAAAAAAAATTTTTAAAGCAAGGGAAGAAGGCCAAGTAACATAAAGGTAGAACTATCAGAATTATACCTGATTTCTCATCTAAGACTCTAAAGCTAGAAGGACCTGGGTAGAGGTCTTACAGACCCTAAAAGACCACAGATGTCAGCCCAGACTACTATATCAGCAAAACATTCAATCACCATAGATGGAGTTAAGATATTCTATGACAAAACCAAATTTAAACAATACCTTTCCACTAATCCAGTCCTACAAAGGATACTAGAAAGAAAACTCCTACCCAATGAGGCTAACTATAAAAAAAAATTTTTTTAAAAACATTTCACACCATTAAAACACACGCGCGCGCACACACACACACACACACACACACACACACACACACACACACACTACCAGCACCAATATCAAAATGACAGGAAGTAACAATCATTGGTCAATGTCAATGGACTCAACTCCCCAGTAAATAAAACACAGGCTAATAGAGTGGATATGTAAACAGAATCCATCATTCTGCTGTATAAAGAAAACACTACTTAGCAACAAAGAGAATCATTATCTCAGTATAAAGGTCTAGATAAATATTTTTCAATCAAACAGGTCCAAAGAAACAAGCTAGAGTACCCATTTTAATATCTAATAAAATAGACTTTCAATCAAGAGTAATTAAAAGAGACAGATAAGGACACTTTATACTCACCAAAGGGAAAAAAAAACACCAAAAGGACTTCTCAATTCTGAACATCTATGCCTCAAATGCTAGATTACCTACATTCAAAAAAGAAATATTGCTAAGGTTTAAATCATACATCAAACAGAACACACTAACGGTGGGAGAATTCAACACACCACTTTTACCAATGGACAGGTAATGAAAACAGAAACCAAACAGATGAATAAAAAAACTAACAGAGGTTATGATTCAATTAGTTCTAACAAATATCTATAGAACATTTCACCCAAACTCAAAAGAATATTCCTTCTTCTCAGCACCTCATGGAACTTTCTCCAAAATCAGTCAAAAGCAAGCCTCAATAGATACAAGAAGATTGAAATGACCCCATGCATCTTATCAAATCACCATGGATTAAATGGTGAGGACTTCAACAACAACAGAAACAACAGAAAGCCTACATACTCATGGAAACTAAATAACTCTACTCAATGATCGCTGGGTCAGGGAAGAAATAAAGAAATTAAAGAATTTCTAAAATTCAATGAAAATGAAGGTACAACATACCCTAACTTATGGAAAACTATGAAAGTAGTGCTAAGTAGCACTAAGTGCCCTCAGAAGCAAATTGGAGAGTTCTCATACTAATGAATTAAACTACATCTGAAGGCTCTAGGAAAAAGAGGAATCAAACACACCTAAGATGTCAGGAAATAATCAAACCCAGGGCTAAAATCAATCCATTAGAAACAAAGAGAACAATATAAAGAATCATTGAAAACAAAAGCTTCTTCTTTGAGAAAATCAACAAGATAGACAAACCCTTAGCCGAAGTAACTAAAAGCCAGAGAGGGAGTACCCAAATTAACAAAGCAGAAATGAAAATGGAGACATAACAACAGACACTGAGGAAATTCAAAGAATCATTAGGTCTTACTTCCAAAGCCTGTACCCAACAAAAATAGAAAATCTAAATGAAATTTATGATTTTCTAGATATCAATTACCAAAGTTAAATCAAGATCAGGTAAACTATCTGAACAATCATATAAACCCTAAGGAAATAGAAGCAGTTATTAAAAGTCTCCAAAAAAATAATAAATAAACTCTGGGCCAGATGGTTTTAGTGCAGAATTCTACCAGACTTTCAAAGAAGAGCTAATCCCAATACTCTTCAAACCATTCCACAAAATAAAAATAGAAGGAGCATTGCTAAGCTCATCCTATAAGGCCACAGTCACCCTGATACCTAAAGCACAGAAAGACCCAACAAAGAAAAGAAAGAGAATTTTAGACCAATTTCTCTTATGAACATTGATGCAAAAATACTCAATAAACAGAATCCAAGAACACATCAATAACATTATCCAACATGATCAAGTAGGCTTCATCCTAAGGATGCACGGGTGGTTCAATATACAAAAATCCATCAATGTAATCCACCATATAAACAAACTGGAAAAAAACACATGATCATCTCATTAGATACCAAAAACATTTGACAAAACCCAACACCTTTCATGTTAAAAGTCTTGGAGAGAGCAGGAATACAAGGCACAATAAATGCAATATGCAGTAAAACAATAGCCAACTTCAAATTAAATGGAGAAAACTTAAAGCATTTCCACTAAAATTGGGGGCAAGACAAGGCTGTCTACTCTCCCCATATCTCTTCAATAAAGTACTTGAAGTTCTAGCTAGAAAAAAAAAAAAGACAAGTAAAGGATATCAAGGTGATACAAATTGGAAAAGAATAAACCAAAGTATTGCTATTTGCAGATGATATGGTAGTATACATAAGTGACCCCAAAAATTCTACCAAGAACTCCTACAGCTGATAATCACCTTTAGCAAAATGGCTGGGTACAAAATTAACTCAAAGAAATCAGGAGCCTTCTTCTACACAAGCAATAAACAGACTAAGAAAGAAGTTATGGAAACAATATCCTTTACAATAGCTAGAAATAACATAAAATAACTTGGTATAACTCTAGCCAAGCAAGTAAAAGACCTTTATGGCAAGAACTTCAAGTCTTTGAAGAAAGACATTGAGGAAAATATAAGAAGATGGAAAGACTCCCTTGCTTATGGATCAGCAGGATTAACATAGCAAAAATGGGCATCTTACCAAAAGCAATCTATTGATTTAATGTAATCCCCATTTAAATGGCAACACTATTCTTCATATATCTTGAAAGAACAATTCTCAACTCAATATAGAAAAACAAAAATCCTGGATAGCTAAAATGATCCTGAGCAATTAAAGACCTTCTGGAAGTATCACTATCCCTGACTTCAAACTGCACTACAGAGCAATAAAAAATTGCATGGTATTGGTATAGAAACTGACAGGTGGATCAATGGAATCTAATTGAAGACCCAAAAATAAACCCACAAACCTACATACACTTGACTTTTGACAAAGAAGCCAAAACCACACAATGGACAAAGAAAAGCATCTTCAATAAATAGAGATGGTTTAACATGATGCCTACACTTAGAAGAATGCAAATAGATCCATATTTATCACCCTACACAAAACTCAAATCTAGATAAATCAAAGAACTCAATGTTAAACCAGATACACTAAATCTAATAGAACAGAAAGTAGGGAAAGTAGCCTTGAACTTTGTCTTGAGACAACTTCCTGAACAGAACACCAATGACTCAGGCACCAAGGTCAATAATATACAAAAGAGGACCTTACTGAAAAGCTTCTGTAAGTCAAAGGCTACTGTTAATAGGACAAAACTGCAACCTACAGATGGGGAAAAGATCTTCATATCCCTACATCTGTCAGAAGAATAATACCCAAAATATATAAAGAACTCAAAATATCAGACACCAACAATCCAAATAACCCAATTAAAAAATGGGGTACACAGAGATAAACAGAGAATTTTCAACAGAGGAATCTCAAATGGCCAAGAAGCATGTAAAGAAATGTCCTTTGTCATCAGAGAAATGCAAATCAAGACGACTCTGAGATTCCACCTTACACGGATCAGAATGGCTAAGATCAAAAACTGAAAGGACAGCATATGCTCTTGAGGCTGTGGAGCAAGGAAAACATTCCTCCACTGCTGGTGGGAGTGCAAACTTATACAACCACTCTGGAAATTAATTCATCAGTTTCTCGGAAGATTGGGAATTGTTCTACCTCAACACCCAGTTATACCACTCCTGGGCATATACCCTAAAGATGCTCCAGCACCCTAATAAAGACACTTGCTCAACTATGTTCATACCAACCTTATTCATAGTAGCCAGAAACTGGACCCAGATGTCCCTCAACCAAACAATGGATAGAGAAAATGTGTTATGTCTACACATTGAAATACTACTCAGGTATTAAAACAAGGACATTATGAATTTCACAGGCAAATGGATGGAACTAGAAAATGTCATCCTGAGTGAGGTAACTCAGACCCAAAAAAGTCATGCCTGGTATGTACTCACTTAAAATTGGATATTAGCCATAAAGTACAGAATACACATGCTATAATCAACAGACACAAAGAAGCCAAATAACAAGGAGGGCCCAAGAGAGGATGCTTGAATCTTTCTCAGAAGGGAAAAGAAAATAGATATTAGAGGTCACTGGAAGAAGAGAACTGTGTGGAAGAGGGGATGGGGACAGGATGGGGGAGAGAACATATGTTGGCTTTTTGACTCTTAACAAGTCAAATGTATGTATCAAGTTATTGTGATGAAATTTTGCTGATGATTTTTGAAACTTCCCCCCCCCCCCCGAGACAGAATTTCTCTGTTTAGCCCTGGCTGTCCTGGAACTCACTCTGTAGACCAGGCTGGCTTCGAACTCAGAAATCCGCCTGCCTCTGCCTCCCAAGTGCTGGGATTAAAGGCGTGCACCACCACGCCCGGATTAAAAGAGCCATTCTTCTGCTTATTAATCAGAGTTGCTGCTTGGAACCAAGAGCCACTCTTCTGCTTATTAATCAGAATTGCTGCTTGGAACCATTGGCCTCTGTTTCCCTAGCCTGGAAAGTCTGTGTTGTCCATGCTCCCTTAGCAGCTGCCTGTGCTATGGATAACTGATATATGGGATAAATGCTAACTCCCTTGGGCTCAAAAAGTCACTTCCCACTCAAGCCTAAATTGAAAAAGATCCTCATTTACAGAACCATGACATTTCCTGGGTCACTAAACCATGCCTAACTTAACACAACCCATGTGTATATAAACAAACACTGTTCTAACCTGCAAAATGTTAGACCTGGGATTAATTTTGCTTTTTTTTGTCTGGAGACAGACTTTTTTATGTAGACAATACACACACACACACACACACACACACACACACACACACACACACACACACCTCTATCCCTGATCTTGAACTATCCTTTCTCTTTTAAGGTTTTTAAGGTTATACATCAGTCTAACAACAAGTTCTCTTCCTTTGGGTGGGTTTGCATCTTACCAGATCTTCAAAGGTAACTCTGAGCAATTGTGACCCATAATTGTTCCTGTTGGGAAGAATTACAGGGATGGAAATAGAAAGGAGCCTGAGGGAAAGAAGGTCCAGCAGCAGGCTGAAAATGGGATCCAGCTCAAGGGGTGATCCCAAGGCCTGACACTATTACTGAGGCTATGGAGCTCTCACAAAAGGGACTTAGTATGACCACACTCCAGAAGACCCAACAAGCATCTGAGTCAGATACAGATATTTGCACCCAAGCAATGGACAGAAGCAGCTGACACCTGCTGTTGAATAAGGGAAGGCTGAAAGAAGCTGAGGGCAATCCTGTAGGAGGACCAGCAGTCTCAATTAATCTGGACCCCGGAGATCTTTCAAACACTGGACCACCAAACAGACAGCATACACCAGCTGATATGAGGCCCCCAACACACATACAGCAGAAGACTGTGTTCATTCAGAGATGATGCATCTAACCCTCAAGAGACTCAAGGGAGTTTAGAGATCAGGTGGGATGGGGAGGAGGTATAGGTATGTGTAACAGGCAGAGGGTGGATTGGGGAGATAAAATATGGAGGATGGATAGATAGATAGATAGATAGATAGACAGATAGACAAAAAAGGGATCTCTGGGAAGAACTCAGAAAATTACTTGGGAGTCTTTCACTTGATTTTGAGGCATAAACGTGCAGTCTTATTGCTAAGAGACTATATATATATATATATATATATATATATATATATATATACATATACATATACACAGAGAGAGAAGCACACACTAAGAAGTCTTCTCTCCCCCACAACTGCAGAGGAAGGCAAAACAAGGTCTGACCTGACAGAGAAAGAAAAACAGGGTTTTATCCAGCCTCAAGTCATCATCCTTGCAGAATATGAGCATTGAGCTTATTATTTTTTATTATTTTTATTATTTGTTGTTGTTGTTTTTTTATGAGACAGGGTTTCTCTGTGTAGCCCTGGCTGTCCTGGAACTCACTCTGTAGACCAGGCTGGCCTTGAACTCAGAGATCTGCCTGCCTCTGCCTCCCGAGTGCTGGGATTAAAGGCGTGCGCCACCACGCCCGGCGCATTGAGCTTATTAATGATTATTCTAAGATTATCAGTATGGCCCAGGATTGGCCCAAGAAAAGAGGAGCAAGGGTGTTCATACCCTTCATCATCTGTAACACTTGAATAATAGTGCCAGCCTTGGTGGTTTTCTGTAAACAGGAACTGTAACTGTGAAAGTAAAGCAAATAGTACAATACCTGGCAGTCAGTTAGAGGGGAGGGGAGGGGAGGGGAGGGGGAGAGGAGAGGAGAGGAGAGGAGAGGAGAGGAGAGGAGATGGTGGTTCCTTCCTTAATAAAAGCAAGCACTTTGATAACACATCACTTTTTATATAACTATTAATGGGCTTGGGTAATCCTTCCAGTAAAGCTTTGTAACTAAAGAAGAAGTTTCTATCTCCCTTTCGGATACAACACGAGGGACCATCTGAAACCCAAGAAATCTACACTTTAACTGGGCTTAAGCCAAGGCACTGGATTAGAGATTAGAGATAGAAACTTTTTTTAAAGATTTATTTGTTTGTTTGTTTGTTTAATGTTTGTGAGAACACTGTAGCTGTACAGATGGTTGTGAGCCTTCATGTGGTTGTTGGGAATTGAATTTTTAGGACCTCTGCTCATTCTGGTCAGCCCTGCTCACTCCAGTTGATTCCATTCACTCTGGTCCAAAGATTTATTTATCATACATAAGTAGGCTGTAGCTGACTTCAGATGCACCAGAAGAAGGTGTCAGATCTCATTGCAGGTGGTTGTTGGGATTTGAACTCAGGACCTTTGGAAGAGGAGTCAGTGCTCTGACCCGCTGAGCCATCTCGCCAGCCCCCAAGTGGAATCATTTTTAATACAAATACCCAGGTTTATAAGCTTCCACAAAGTGCACTTTAAATTGGACTGGGCCTCTTCCTTTCCAAGAAGACACTGTTTCCTGACTCTGTCACAATCACTTTCATGCTCCATCTCCAAAGCCGCTGCTCTTCAGCAGAGGGTGGAAGGAGAGCTGGAATTCACCCCAGTGAACTACAGCAGTGAGAAGCCCAAGATGGATCGAGGAATGGAAACGATCTGGCAGGAGGCCGTTTTCTGGTAGGTTTAGTGAGCATGCACGAACATCGATTATGTGTACACATCTATCAGCGTCCTGGCTGAAGATCATCCACCAGCTTCTGCTCCCAGATGAGACGAAACAATTAGCACAGCAAGGCACTGCCCCTTATGTGCACACTCCAATTCCAAAAGACAGGGGTAATTTGTCTAACCCATATACCGTTCCCTTGCTTTCATGTTCTTACGTGGCAGCATTGCCTGATCTCTGCTCCCCTATGAGCCATGCAAAGCTTGTTAAAGTCCAACCCAATTTATCACTGAGTGTTTCCCATTTCACAGAGAATATGATGAGAATCTTTCAACATGGGTTCCTCCCCTATAAATTTATATACATCAGTGCTCACATCTTAATTCCCTCCTCACGCTGAATGTCCGTTCGCAGCACTGAGCTAACTTGCATTTCTATGAACAGATTCCAATAACTCCCACCCCGCCCCACCCCCCACCCTCGCCCTTCTATTACTATACTGTATGAGCCATGCCCTTTCATGCTTTCTAACAGTTACTTCCACACCAGGCTTCTTCTCCCTGGCCTTCAAGCAAGCTCAAGACATAAATATCTTGTGTGTGTGTGTGTGTGTGTGTGTGTGTGTGTGTGTGTAATGCATGTGTACATATACAGGTGAACATCAGCGGTTGAAGTTGGTGTTTTCTTCAACTGTTCTACATGTATTTTTAAAACATGGTCTCTCACTAAACCAAGAGCTTACCAATTCAGCTAACCGGACTGGCCAGCACTCCCCAGGAGTCCTCATTCTTTGCCTACCCCACACACACACACACACATACTCTCATGCCCAGCTTTTCATTTGAACATGGGTGCCAGGGTCCAGCTCCTGTCTGCATGCTTGCACAAGTGCTTTACCCACTAAGCTACTTCTCTAGCCCCTCAAAATAACTCTTCCTTTTACCTTTCAGTTCCCACTTTACATCTTGACCAAACCATACAGGAGCTGTCACCTGCACAGCTCCTTTCAGTCACCTTAATCTCCTTTCCCTTAGCCCATTACAATCCGCATTAGCATTGGGACCAGAAATGGCTGACAAGAGAAGCCAGTGTCTCACTAGTCACCATGAATAAGCACACTGAACAGCACCTGCCTTGCTTCTCTTGTCTTCCCAGCATCAAAGCCAGGAGCATAGAGGTCAGTTACCCTTGGGACTTTCTCCGTCCACCTGTCTCTGTCACCAGTAACTAAATCTTGTACAAGAGAGACCTGGTTGAGGAACCTGGGTCCATGGTTTTGTCTTGATACCAACTGGCTTCACAATTTGGATTGGCTTGTTCTGACTAAAGCCCAGTATCCTGGCCTACATATCTCAGAACCAACTGTAGCCATTGAGTCTGGCCCTCCCCTTGGATACTGCCTACCTAAGTCACTTGCCATTGGGCCTTGGATACAGCCTACCTGAGTCACTTGCCTTCCATCCTCTGTTTATCTAACAAGTGTCTAAAGGTTTACTTTGAAATTTAGAGTATCATTTTCCTCCTAATATGGTTCATACCATCTTGCCTCCCAGTTTGTCTCCATCATAGAAGACAGAGCGAAATCCCCCCATCCTATTTCTACAGGCCCACTTCTGAGTGGTCCTAACTGGCAGAGAACTGGGGTTTCTACATCATCAGAGACTGTTTTCATTAACAATTTAGTTTTTGCATTCTTGAGCCCTTGTTCTGCTAAGAATGAGTGAAATCATAACAAGACCAGTTTCCTAGACAGGAGCCAAAGAAATACAAAGGAAATGCTATCCACTGATGTCCAGGAAGAAAAGAAACTCAATGGTGTTCCACTCTTCATTCAGTGGAGTACAGACACCATGCTGCAGCTGACCCAGGACTAAGGCTAGACACCCATTTCCCTGCCTCACTGGACGGAGAGAGAGACAAAGGCTGCATGTATCACTCTAAGCCTGAGACTTGGTGCTGATTTCTGGGATCCAGGGACCATAAAGATGAGAAGAAGCACCCCTTGCAGCCAAAGGCTTCCCAGCCAATAAGCTGATGCCCCATCTTTCCTTCTAGGCAGTCATAGGAATTAGTGTGTTAGTGTCTAGAGACCTAGTTTTGAGTTCTGGTAACTTCATTCACTAGTTATGGGACTTCATGTCCTCTGAGGTTCACCTTGTCACCTGTTGAACTTAGGTACTACCCCACAGCATGGTTAAGAGGTATAGATTTAACTTTTGAAAAATTAGCACACTGCTCAGCTCCCAAGAAATGCTATAAAATGAAAGCGTTCAGCATTAAAGAGGAAGCATGTCTTCTCCATGCAGGCAGTGTGCTAGTAAACAGACCACTTGCCTTTGTGACCTTCAAAACCTTTATCTTAAGCAAAAGCTAATAGTCCCTATGCTCACAGGGTGCTGTCTAGGAAAAATATATACATAACATGCAAAAAAGTATTTAATAAACTATAAAATCTCAGGTTCTGCCAACTTCTCGAAGTGACAAAATGTAGCAGTGTAAGGTAATTCTAGTCTTTCAGAGCCATGAGTCATCTTTGTTCCTAATGAAAATTTGTCCTCATTAAGTGCTATTTCCTATGTAACAAACTTTACTGTCTGAAGTCCTCTGTAACAAATAACCTCTTCCTCCATCTTTATGACAACCCTGTAAGGGTAAATACTCGTTAATTTTCTTACATGTGTTTGCCTGATTAATTAATTAGTGTGTGGACTGGTGCACATGCCACCACGTGCCTGTGGAGACCAGAGGACTGTTTGACTGAGTTGGTTCTCTCCTTCCACCATGTGGTTTCTGGAGGACATGAAGTCCCATAACTAGTGAATGAAAGTATTTGGAGACAAATACTTTCACTATTCATTACTCACTAAATTATCTCCAAAATCTGAATTGTGCTACTGTGATGGCTGTAAATTGGGCTCTTGTGCAACCTTCCCTGAAAGGACCAGGTAACTATTTGGCCCTACTGTATGTTTCAAGGGTATATATATATATATATATATATATATATATATATATATATATATATATATATATATATATATATATATATATATATATATATATATATATATATATATATATATATACATATATATATGTATGTACAGAGAGAGAGAGAGAGAGAGAGAGAGAAATGTTGGATAACCCTGCCTCTGTAACATTTGTCACCACAGCTTGATGCTTCTAATGAGACCCTTCTCTGTGCATGATCCTGCTATGGCTGTTAATTCTCACACACTGGTGAGAATATAGAACACCTTGGAAAGGAAAATAACAACCAAGAGAAAGGAGTCACAGTCCCTAGCAGGTGCACAAACTCCTTTAATGTAGATAAAGTGCACAATTGGTATACAGCCATACTTCCCAGTCTGGTCTGATAAAGCACACACTTGTAGAGCTGTATACAGTGAGCCAGCTGGTGCAGGGAAAATGACTTCATCATCTTCATGGAAGAGGAGCACACCCCCACACTTCACATCCCCAAAACCCGCCTGCTCTTGACAATATTACTTGACTGAGGTAGACTTTAATATGTCGTCACCACCGTTCCTACACCAGCATCAGGACCTCTCTACTACACTCAGGACTCTGGGTCCACAGCTTCCTTCTTATTCACTGTATGTAATGATTCAGCCCGTGCCTCTCTGCTTCAACAGTTTTCTGTAGAAAGTTTTGACCTGATGAGTAACTCTGTTTGTTCAGATTAAAAACAAAAACACACACAAGTTGGCCAGTTCCTTTCAAAAGAGTAACTTCTTATAACTTCTATATGTATAACAGGCCTCCTTCCCACCAAACATTTCTCCCTAAACATTGTTCTAGTTAAAGAACATGGCTTTGTCTTAAAAGGCTATGGCCTGTAGGAACCTTCCTTTTTGTCCACAGAGCAGCATATCATTCAATGCTTGGTGAATGAATGAATGAATGAATGAATGAATGAGGCTGATGACTGAATGAACAGTAACTAGTTTTTATTGCTTCTGATACATGTTTTTGTCTATTTTCATAATCATTGTAGGATCCTTAGCAAAACACAGACTTCCCTCTCCATAGTAACAAAGCCCCAAATTTGTGAATGTATTCAGAGTAACCATGAGCCCAGTTAAAAGCCTCTCCCAAAGGTTAAGTGTGGCCTATGACCAGCCTAGTCAATGAGATATAAGTATGATATAGTAGTATTCAAGAAATCTTCCTTAAAAGTAAGAAAAGGGGGTCCTTCTGTCTCCCCTACATTCTCCCACCTAGAATGTAACAGATAGGGGTCTAGACACAATCTTAGAGTATAAAAACAAGAACCACACACAAATGACAGGGAGAAACATACACAAAGTCCCCGTGCCCCTGGGGAACTGCTATCCCAGTAGGCATTCTTGTGCGAAGCATGAAGGTCCTTGGGCTCACAGATCTTCAGGGATACCAGGGATACTAAGCGCCTGGAATTGTCATTCCAAAGGTAATGATTTTCTGTTTTTCCAGAAATCTAAAAACTGGAAGTGATTAATAGCCTGGTGGTCTGAGTTATCTGTAGGGCCAGGCCATATCAAGCTCCTATAACCAGGACTAAAAGTAGCTATTAATCTAACTGACCTTTACATTATCTATAGAGCCAGAGGCTTCCCCAGCTCCCACAACTAGGACCAGAGATGGCTAATAGCCCAAATGACCTCTGCGCTATCTGTATGGCCTAAACCAAGCCACAGCCTTCCATGTGCCCTGAAACTAGTGCAGGTAGCCTAGCTCTAGAACTCATTTTCTTGGAAAAAAAAAAAATGATTTGTGCCCTGAGTTGAGTTTTGATGTGATTATGCTTCCTTTTGCACAAGGGATTGTATTACACCAGGAAACTTTTTATCAAAATTGTATTGCATATAGATGTGTTGGGAATAAACTGCCTGATATCAGACTCTTTCGAAGACTTGATCCAGGTAGATAAAGTCAATCTGAATGGAGTTTACTCCATTCTCATCTCTTCCCAGTTCACTTCCCTGCCTGGGCACCTGAAAGGTTCTCCTCACATGACCACAATTCATATATGGAGAGAAAGATGTATGTTCAAGCTATGTCAGAAGGGACTGTTTTAATCCTAAAAGATTCTGCTCTTAAAACCCATTCTGGTTTTTCTAGTGTATCAACCAAACCCCCAGTGACTCACAGTTCTACCCATTTACCATGTCAGTCAGGACAAACCAACACCGTTTCTCTGAATAATGAGTAGCTAGATTAGTAAATTACACAGCTGACTTTCTGCAAAGGCTGTATCATGAGTTTTATGATCTTTTATAATTTCCCTAGTGAGATCTTCTTATTAACCTATCTCTGGCCCTGTCCCATGGCTACTCAGAGCATCTCACCACAACACTCTTCCACACCACTGACTGGGCAAGTCCCTGTTTTGCCCAGTCTCTCTGTCTCTCTGTGTCTCTGTCTCTGTCTCTCTCTGTCTCTCTCTGTGTGTGTCTGTCTCTGTCTCTGTCTCTGTCTCTCCCACCCCCACACACACACCTTCCTCATTTCATCTTCTTAGATCTCACAAATACAAGTTCACACTTGCTTCTGATTCTAGGACCCAAAAATGCCACCATTGTTGAACAGCAATTCATCACAATGGTGACTCAACACCAACTTGAAAGTGAGCTTCTAGTACCACAGGACCTAACTTGATGGGAATTCAGGGCGTTGGCCTGACATACCAACCTCAGGAACGTGACCTTTTACTCAGGTATGGCCTCTATAATCTCACAGAAGACAACAGGATAATTCTGTTATTTTCCCTACTCTTTCTGACTATAGGATCATCTCAAATTATATATGTTGTGCATCTTGTAGCTCCATTTTGACTCTGAATCAAAGTAGAAAAAAGTTTTCCGGTGTAGGGTGCTGCATATGCCTGAAGGCTTCATTTGTGACTTGTAAGTTTTTTGTTTTTTTTACCTATCCCCAAATCTGTAGATCATCTTTGCTTCCTCTATCTCATTCATGGAACCTCCAAGAAGCAATTCTGGTACCAATGACCACATTCTGTATGTAGGTGCATGCCGCCTTGCTATTGCTTTCCCTCAAGCCTGTTTCTGCCTGCCATTCCGCCCCATCCCACCATCCCAGACCATAAAAGCTCTCAGTAGATCAACTCATCTTTCCCATCTCCCTAGTATACAGCCAGGAGGGATTAAGTTCACATTACTTAAAGTACTTTCTGAGTAATTCACCGTTGTTTACTTTGAAAACAAATATAAAGGGTGGGTGAGATGATTCAGTACATAAAGTGCTTTCTGCCATGCCTGATGACCTGAGTTCAATCCCCAAGACCTACATGGTAAAAGGAGTGAACCATCTCCTACAAGTTGTCCTCTGACCTCCGCATACACATCATAGCACAGCAGTGGAGACAGAGAGGAAGAAAAGTAACTTAAAATACAATATAAAGATTAAAAAATTAACCTCATTACAGATATATGTCATATCACATATTATTCAAAATTCAATCAAGTTCAAATTCATCTCTGATATGAATGCTTCCTGAATGCTGGCTTCATTTTAGGAAAGATTACACATATGAACATACACACATATATCATGGACTTCATTTAATGCTTCGCTTCTATTTTCCCATTTTCCCTTTGATCTAACAATTTATTAATTCTCGAGGCTGAACAGGAGGTGCTCTATAAGCTGTGTTCATCTTGAATGAGAGTGGCCCTCCTTCGACACCTCTTTTGCAAAGGGTGTCTTACGCTAAGGACAGCGTGTGCTAGAAGCTACCGGGTCACACTCAGTTCAGACTCCTTCCTTGCAAGTCACTGAAGGAGGTTTTTATTCCTGAAGGACTTGCAACAAAGAGAAACTGAAGGGAAAGGACCCCATCCTGTAAAGTGAACTGTGCTGAGTTTATTATATCCTGGAGCATAAATACCACAAAACAAGCAGCAAACAATTCACTGGTCAAGTCACACTAGGGCTCTGGTACTAAAGACAATTCTCCCTTACTACAAAATTGACAAAGCCCTTGGATTGTCCCAGCTTTGGTCATCTGAGGCCTGCTTCCCTTTGGTCTGGTGTCCCTTCTCCCTGCCCACACTGTACCCCCCTTCCCCAGAGTTCACCTCTCACAGGTAAACCTACACATACCTCTCTTGTTTCTGTGTGCAGTCTGGATTCTTTTAGAAGAATAATAATTCTGTCATGAACCATGGCATCTTTCAGGCTCTACTACCCACTACTGCCTCCCACCTAGAAACTTCTCCAGGTACATACTAGGACATTCACAGGACTTGGTTCATTTGCTTTTCATGTTTTAAGCATCTTTCATCACCTAATATTCATTTACTATATCCCCTGTTTTATCTTGGGTTTGGGTTTCTGTATTATTTTAGCCAAGATAATAAATTCAGTCCCTTTAATATGCCTTATTAAAAACAGAAAACAATATGTGCTCACTTTCAAACCAAATCTCAAATAAGCAAAAGAAAGCAAGGTACATAGATGGAGAGGGGGGGAGAGAAAGGGAGAGAGAGAAGAAAGGCAGGCAGACAGACAAATAGTAGACAGATTGTGTGAGTAGATGGTACTTGTGTAATATATTTGATACTGAGGAAATATTAAGGATGTTTCAGCCTTGATACCAGCTTTCTCTATACATATAGAGAACAATCAATAACAGCATGGAGTAAATCAGTCTCTGGTCCTTTTTGTTCCAGCTGAAGGCCTGCTTGCAAACATTTCTCTCACCTACATCACACACATCACGTCCAACCTCCGGTGTACCTGGTGGGCTCTCTGTTTTCTGTTCATGTCTCACCTCTCGGCTGGGATTAACCGCCTCTAAGGACATTTGTAAGACAGAGATGGGAGTGTCGTGGGACTTTTGTGTTTTCTGGTTTTGGTTTTGGTTTTGGTTTTCAGTTGGCATACAAGTTACTTTCCTCACAGCTGCAAGAAGATACGTGATCACAATAACTTAAGGAAGGAAGGATGGGTTTGGTTTACACTTAAGAGCAACATAGTCCAGCGTGACAGGGAAGACATGGATGCCAGAGGGTGAGGCAGCTGATCCCACTGTGTCTGTAGTGAGGACAAGACCAGTGCCCTCACACTCAGTCACTCTCTCCTGTGCATTCCACTCAGGACCCTAGCCAAGGGAGTGTGCATAACACACTTAGGTTTTGTTTAACATGCCTCAATTAACTGAATAGAGAAAATCTCTCACAAACATGCTCAGACCTGTCTCCAAGGTAATTCTAAGTCCTGTCAGGTTGATAATCATTATATACCACCACAGTTGGTAAAGAGTTTTCATCATCCTCCTTTCATAGCCATTGTGGCTCCTTCAGGGCGCTGTGTTCTGTTCATTTGATCAATATGCAATCTTTGACTAGCATCAGCAGTGGCAGAACCTACAAGTCCTGTGCTCTCATCTGCCTTTGCCTCCGTGTTTCACTTCCTTTGACTACAACAGACCCATTTCATCTCCAGGCAGCAGTCCTCAGCTACTTCCGCTTAACTGGTGAGCTCTTGGTTCCTAGAGTAGCTTGAGAAGTCTCCAAATCCTCAGGGGTCAGATAGACTCAAACAGAGCAAAGAGTAGAGGGAAAGGCAGCCTGGTTAGGGGTCTGAGGCTAAGCATTTTCTAGTTTTTATCAGGAGCTCACGAAGAGACTAGTCTAAGAGTTCTCTCACCTTGCACGTGGCCGCTGCATTGATAGGTGCAAACGCAAAGACAACTGGCCTCACACAAACTTCCTTCTAGACCCTCAGACAGTCTCTTCACAATGCCTTCCCCCACCAGTCAGCCATGCTGTCCTGCTCCCCTGATTTTAGAGTAAAGAGATTCTCTGTAGGGGCCCAGCTTTACCTAACGCTGAAGGGATTCTCTGGTCTTAGTTATGTCTACTTTTATTTTTTTTTTAAGATTTACTTATTTTATTTATATGAGTATGTTGTAGCTGTCTTTGGACACACCAGAAAAGGGCATCTGGTCCCATTACAGATGGTTGTGAGAGCCACCATGTGGTTGCTGAGAATTGAACCTCTGGAAGAGTAGACAGTGCTCTTAACCACTGAGCAATCTCTCCGGTCAGTGATGTCTACTTTTAAAATCGTGCAATCTTGTGCCAACTGGGATAAGTTGGTCACACTATAATTTAGCTAAATGTCACATCACCTTTGGTTCATCCCAGCCGTAGACAATGACCAACACAGAAAGGAAAGTATAACCTTTAAGAGCAATGAGCTCCAAGGTTCAGAATACGAGTTCCTAAGTATAGACGTTTTGCTTTTCAATACATCACTTTCCGAATCTTTAAACATCTCCAAAATATCTCACAATTTAAAAAGTATTTTCTGTCTCCATTGTTACTTCATTTTTGATTAGCATTCCTTTTCTGCAACAATTTTAAGGGAGGGATTTTGATCAGTGTGATGGGAGACTTGCAAAAATTTTCTGAGCAACTGGGAACATTACTCAAGGGATAAATTTCTTGCCAAGTAAGCAGTGGTTTCTCAACTGAGATCTTCAACTTCCATGTAAAGTCCAGGCATATAATCCTAGCATCTTTAACCCTAGCAGTGGGCAAGGATCTGGGAGAGAGAGGCAGATCCCTGGAACTCATAGGACAGCCAGCCCAGCCAAATGATGAGTTCCAGGTTCAATGAGAAACTCTGCCTCAAAATAACATAGAGAGTAATTAAAGAAAAAATCCAATGTCATGTCAACCTCTAGCCTCCACATTCAAGCAAGCATGTGTGTGTACATACACATATGCACAAACACACATGTATGTACACACTCTGTACATACATACCATGCACACATACACATGAATGAAAATTATCTGAATTACAAAAGCATTTTGTTTCATACCAAAAAGTGGCACAAGTTTGTTTTATAGGAAAATACCATTTGTTAGATAGAAATGTGTATCACACACACACACACACACACACACACACACACACACACACACACTACAAGTATGGATGCCTTAATGACTATCTCCAAACTCAGACACTAGAAGTAAATAAACCCACTGCCAGCAGAGTTGCCTGTGAAAAGACAGAAATGCACTTTCTAACTTGTTCAGGTTTCCAGTCTTCATGTAGTAAATATGAATGGAAACAGAGAACTTAGAAAAAGAAACGAATCTGGAATGTTCTCATTTTACAAATTTGAAAATCCCATTTCTCCTCTTAAAATGTTTATATTTCTTTCTCATTCAATTAAGCTTGCCTTTTTGCTTGGCCTCAATATTATTTCTATAGACAGTCTAAAGGATATTTAATTCATTCTGACTAACCCCCAACTTTCGCCACTTCAGTGATTCCAGCTAATCTTCTGTTCCTGGTTATGTATGCTTCCCCGAGAGTCTTAATGACTGGATATATAGGTCATTTCAGCTTCTCATCACAAACAGAAAGACATGGAGATACAAAACAAACCTTATACTACATAAATATTACATTTATTTGAAAAACCGGTAATTACCAAATTAGCATTTTCACTCAAACACCGTCATTGTTTGAGTAAAGGTCAAGGCTACATCACCAAGTTGCTGCAGCAAAATGTCTTCACCCATATCATCTGTGCAATTGTGTAGTTTGAGTCTCAAATTCATTTGAAGTAGAACCATGGAGACAAGAATAACAGAGTGAGATGCAGGAAATTGTATAGAGATGTGTCAACACGTCTGTGTCGAGATCCCTGTCACT
This sequence comes from Mus minutoides, assembly GCA_902729485.2. NCBI lineage: Eukaryota > Metazoa > Chordata > Mammalia > Rodentia > Muridae > Mus > Mus minutoides. The sequence continues at coordinate 66,613 of CACVCL010092059.1, forward strand.
ATTTCCTTGGGAGCACCCAGGAAGGGCACAGAGAAGTCTTCACAGCCTCATCCCCCCACCTCTTCCAGACAATGCCCCAGATTAAGAATGGGTGTCATCTTCCTCAACAACCAGCTTCTCCTGAATGCGACATTGTTCTCTGCTTCTTTAATCCATCTCTCTATGCTGGACCCGCCACTCTAGGTCTTTATATGTTCTGAGTATCCTTTTTTGGTGTTATGGTTCTTTTTGTATCCAATATGAAACTTCCAGCTTCCTGTTACACTGACTGATATGATTCATACAAACAGACATTGATTATTACAGCTAAGACTGTAGATTCCTTCAGCACATTGTTTAAACTCTCTAAACTTATCATCGTCACTCTACAGTGACTTATTCATAACTCCCACATAATGCAACTGATACGTTGACTCCATAAGGGAGTCTGTGATGGGGCTGGCATGTAGTGATGACTTAGTAAGCATGAGTCTTTCTTATTGATAATACCAGCAAGTTAATTGAACATTGAAAAATACTATTTTCTCTAATAGTTTTGAAACCATGGTCCCCAGACAGCCAGTATCACCACCAAAGAACTTACTAAAAACTTGCTACAACTAAATTATAAACTCTGGGTGTGGGGTCCAGGAATCTTGGTTTTAACGAGCCCTCTCAGTGACAAAATTAAATGTGACAACCAAGGCTCTATAACAACCCTAGTCACCATTCCAAGTAAGTGGCTTTGACTCATAAGCCAAGCAAGATATTTGTTCTTATTCTTTCAGGGGGAGAAGGAATGACCTCTTCCAGTAGATAAGTGATTCTCAACCTATGTGGGTCATGACCCCTTGGGGGTCCACATATCAGCTATCCTGCATATCAGATATTTATGTGATGATTCATAACACTAGCAAAATTACAGCAATGAAGTAACAATGAAATAATTCCATGGTTGGGGGTCACCACAACATGAGGAACTGTATTAAATGGTGGCAACCTCAGGTTGGGAATCACTGCTCTAGATCCTTACTTTGCAGGCTCAACCCCAATGTTATGCTTTCTGTCTGTGATGCTCAGCCCCTAATTCTGCTCTGGAGTGCTGACTCTCCACATGTCCAAGGTCTCCACGATACCCTTTGGGAAGACTTTCCCAGACTGTGAAGTCTAAAATATGCCCTCATCTTTAATTATCATGCTGTTACAGGCATCATTTTCCCTAATATTGGTCACTAAACACAGTTTTTATTTTGTTTGTTCATTGTCTCCCATTGTCCACTAAAATTTATGAACCACAAAAACAGTCCTTGTATATTCATCACCATATAGATTCTTAGCACCTAGGATAGTGTCTGGCAGATTGTTGGCACTCAATAAATATTTGCTGTGTGAATGAATAGATAAGAGGACTGAGGACTTTTGTAAGGCCTACAGAAGGCTGGCTGAGCTATACTGTGCACCCTGCATGATATAAGTCTGTAGAGTATGATGCTAACAAGTAGACTCCTAGGTCTTTATTCTGATGTCACAGACTCTAGCTCCAACAGAGCATGAAGCACGAGGCTTCCTGATTTCATAACAGATGTAGCAAAGCAGCCACACAAATGCAATGTGCTAATTATTTTTCCCCCAGAGGCAGCATAACCTTTTCTTTGTCTAATCCAATTGCCTAGAGGCAGACAGAAGCAGAGCTTCCTCCATCTGCCCTCATTCCTGTCTTTTCTGTCTCATAAATTAAGGTTTAGCCTCAAAGAGGAGGATGTCCTGGCAAAGGTGGCAGGTAGAGACAAGGAAAAGTATACAGGAGTGGGAACTGAAAGGCTCAGGACAATGTAGACAATGTGCTTGCAATGGCACCTAAATAAAACATCCATCTGGACTGGGGGGAGGTGTTACCTGTTGCTGGCTCCTTCACTGTACCAGGGTCAAGGAAGAAAGCTTTCTCCAGCATCTCTTGCCCTGCCCTTTGCACTATCAAATACTCCTGGATGTTGCTCTCAGCTTGCTAAGTGCTCCTCTCCTAGTTGGACTCTCTCAGCTCTAGGTCTTTCATTTTGTGTTTCTCTAACCATTGGCTGTGAGTTCCTTCCTTAGACTAAAGTAGCCATTGTTCCTATACCCTCATACATACAAATCTCATCTATCCAAGTCATAATCTCTGTAAGATGAGCAGGATTTTCCATTTCATTGAGCTGTTCAGTCTGAAAGTCTGAAAGCTTCACTTCTGATTGTCAACAATGTTGGCTTGAAACTCTGGGAAGGCCTTCTTCAACTCCAGATCCACAAAGGGCCACCATCTTGAAGTGTTCTACCTAGATGTACTGAGTCTAAGGTGTTCTCTTGTCAGGCCTGGCCCATATCTGGGGGAATTCTCTGTTTAATCACACGGGTAATTTAGAAGGTTCTTTTGCTTTTACATTAAAACCCATCACTTGACAGAAGTAGGAGAAATGTTGAACTTAATCTCAATTTCCTTTCTTCAAAGTGACACTCCAGCCCCCTGGATGATCCTCTCAAAGCACACACACACACACACACACACACACACACAAGCCAGTGCTCTATAACATAGCCTTTCTCCCAGGTTTCTTCCAACCTTTATAAAACTTGCACACTCATATTGCCACCATGAAGTTTTTAAAGTTTCAGAATATTTTTCACAACAATAGACTCTTAAGAGCCAGCCGCCTTGGACAGTTGGGTAAAATTTCTGTCTCTACTTCATTCCTTCTAAAAATAAAAGCGCTTTATTCCTCAAGGTTTCTGACAGTAGAAAATATCAGGATAGCTGATCATGGTGGTTGTCTTAGATAGGGTTTCATGCTATGAAGAGACACGATGACCAAGGCAACTCTTATACGGGCAATATTTAATTGGTGCTGGCTTACAGATTCAGAGGTCAGCCCATTATCATCTAGGCAGGCATGGTGCTAGAAAGGTGAGAGTTCTACCTCTTGTTCAGAAAACAAACAGGAAAAGACTGGCTCCCAGGCAACTGTGATGAAGGTCTCTCAAAGTCCACTTTCACAGTGTCACAAGGCTACACCTGCATATATTGCCATCCCCTGAGCCAAGCATATTCAAGTCACCACAGTGGAGGATGTCTTTGATTCCAGCAATTGGGTGACAGAAGCAAATGAATCTCTATGAGCTGAAGGCCAGCCTGGTCTACAAAGAAATTTCTAGTACAGCTAGGGTTAATATAGTGAGACCATGTCTCAAAAAGACCAAACACATGCATACATACACACACACACACACACACACACACACACACACACACACATATTAGGGGATGCTGCAAAGTGACTAACAGGGGAAACAAGGGTATAGGGGCATAGGAAGTAAAGAGTACTATAAAAACATACTTTGTTCAAATATGTCATAATAGTATCTAGCACATTATATGCTCATTTAAAAAAAAGCAAAAAGATCTATGAACATCTGTAAATGCAAAATGCTTTCCGAGCGTAAATTTTTGTTTTAAAAGAAATTAATTTGGATGTGGGAGGAGCTCATGAGACCCCACCCCCAACTATTAGCAGGTGATGGTTTCTGGGAGAGGGAAAGCCGGATTTCTTTAAGACTGTAGTACCTGATGGTCAGCTATACATCAGTAGTTAGACCCACATCCACCAGTGTATGGGAAGCATAAATAGGATATGATAGATATTTCTTTTCCAAAAAAGAAGAAAGAAAGTTTGGATGAAGTGTGGATGGTGGAGGTGAATCTAGGAGGAGATGTGGAAAGGAGTTGGAGGTAATAGGAACAAAATACATTGTATGAAATTTCTAGGAATCAATAAATTTTTAACACATAATAAATAAAAAAGACTGCTTTCTGTTCTTTTTTAAAGGCCTGAAGATAAGGCAGGTGGTGGTAGTGCACTCCTTTAATCTTAGGAGGCAGACGGATCTTTATGAGTTTGAGGCCAGCCTGGTCTACAGAGTGAGTCCTAGGACAGCAGGGCTGTACAGAGAAATTCTGTCTCAGGGGAAAAAAACAAACAAATGAGGTCAGAATGTATACACCAGGTATGGGGTATGGTGTGAACATTACAACACTAGCATTCAAGAGGTTGAAGTAAGAGGCTCACAAGTTTGAAGGCAGCCGAGGCTACATAAAGAGACCCTGTCTCAAAAATGTCGCAAGTATACAACAAAAACAGAAAGGTAGTAGATTCATAGGGTGTGTTGATTCTATTTTGTAGAGAGAAAGAACAGTATTCAGCTCAGAGAGAACACTCTTGTAGTATCAAGATTCCATTTCCTATAACTTCAGTGTTCATGCATATGTCACTTGGCCCATTGTCAGGGCACTGCACACACTGCTTGAGATGTTGTCTGCAAAAATAGCTGTATCTGGCTTCCTGGTGACAGTTCTCGCACATATTAAAAGGAATCAGAATAAATGGTATTAGTGGAAAATCAATATGGTCTTCAGTAAAGAGGTTCTTCCTGGGAGATGAGGCTGTGAGAGAAATATTCTCTATAGGCTACGGAACTGGTCCAAGGCTACCATCCAATACTATGAAATCCATCAGTGCTTTGTAGAAAAGCCACACCTACCATAGTCCCGCAATGGCTCAGATTGGCCAGGATAGCTTGGTATGTAGTTCCTGACAAATATAAGAAAGAGACTCCTCTATTGGCTGTCTTTAACTCAAGATTGTCTACCCTTGCTAAACACACCTTGGACTACAAAGCATCTATGAGTCTTCCACACATCTTTCCTACCTGTCTCCATTCAGGTAATACTGTCATCACAATCTCTCAGCTCTGCCAGCCTTTGTTAGCATTCACTCCATTGTCTTTCATAAGTATTCACCCTAATAAAATCCTAGGCACGTGGATTGTGCAGGATCCAGAGTAACATGATAAAATAAAAAGGAACCAATTTTAACAAACATTCCCATCAGTAATCACACATATGCCTTTACGTAATAAGTTATACAAAAAAAGAAATTGATCCCCACTGTTTCAAAGAGGACATGGGTTGAGTATGTTAGAGCCAAGATTAATTGGTGTTCAACATTTTTTTCCTTTTCTTCCAAGGTTACTGTACATTCAAAAATATAATGACTTTTATTTCCATTATTATCAGTTTTAGCATTATCTACAACTTATAAAGCAGGCCCTGTTTAAATACATTACACAGATTTAATTATTCATCTGATCTCCACCATAAGACAAAAAGAGAGGCATTGTTCTTTTGCATGAGGAGGCAGTAGCCTCAAGGGGCTGCCCAGTCCACTAGAGTCGCTCAAGTACTGTGCTAAGGAAGCAGGAGCAGCCCTCGGACCCTTACCGTGCTGCCACTAAGAGTACATATCAAATGTATTCTACAATACTTTACCAAGAGCCCCTCAATTAGGAAGTGAGACAAGTGTTCTCCTGCAAGTCCCCATTCAGGTCAATAGAAAAAGAAGTCCAGAGCTGAGGGACAGACCAGAGCTGACAGACCCTTCTTAAGACACAGGAAAGATTACCAGATTCTTCAAACACTCCATTTTATTATGAAGCTAATAAATCGAAACTCTCAGTTTGAGCCGCTAAACCATCCTTTCGAATTAAGACACAGAAATTGCTTTCACTTTTGAAACAGCTAAAAGAAAAAAAAAATGGGAAATTTGTATTGAGAGACTATACATACTAATTTCTTTTCTGACCTAATCAGTCAGTACTTAGCCAACAGTTATTAAAATGGGTGCTAGGGAATCAATTAAAGAGAAGTGTGATATTCCAAATAACCATGAAAGCATAACATTTTCAACATTTTTATATAGGCTCTTTTTTAATTAAACTTATTTCTTTATAGCAAACACTGTCCCCTCCCAGTGCCACACACACACACACACACACACACACACACACACACACACAAAGGCTCACCTCACCCCCTCCTCTTCTGACTCAGTGGGAGAGCACTTGTCCAGAATGTCGTGGGTGGTGGATTCAGTCCTCTGCATTCTGTGGCTAACAGGGTCTGCCACCAAGTTGGTCACCGTGAGTTTGACCCCAGGGATCCAAAGAGTGGAAGGAGAAAACTAATTGTACAGTGCTGTCTGTTCATTGACCTCCATGTGCATGCCTTGGTACATGGTCCTGCCTGAGTGCCTGCATTTGTGCACACATGTACATGCACACATGCACACACATGCATGTGCACATACATGATAAATGAATGCAATTTTAAAATTTAAAAAAATGAAATGAAGAAAGAAAGTCAATGATCTTTTAAGAGAAAGCAGAATTCTAGCCATCTAGTAGATATTTTTGGATGTAGAAAGACACACATGCATATTAACTAAACTCTAAAGGACAATACACATGTTTATATATTAAAAGTTTTTAGTTTATATACCCATCTTTGAACATCCAAAATACATTTATATGTAAATATATGAATAAACATTATGCAGACATCACATCTGCATGCTGCCATGGCCCTCTCTGCCATCACCCAGCCCTCTATCTGGGTCACCCTACCTCTGTTTCCTCTGCCTATCTCTCCCTCATTCCTCAAAAGCTCATTTTGGAGACCATTTGCTTCCAGAAGTCTTTCCCAACACCCCGAGAACACTCAAGGGACCCTCCTCTGAGCCACTCTAACACATCAACATGCCCCATGTCTTGTTGAGATTCTCCTAAATGAGAGCTACAAAGAGAACTCAACCCTTCAAACATCAGCCATGCCATATCACTCTATCCCATAGAATACTTCCAGAGATAGTCTATGGTAGATAAGAAAGAATACCCCAGATGCAAGGTTGGGGCTTAAGGCAATAAATGGCCTTGTCGTGGCTTGTCTCTGTGCTGTGATTTGAATGAGAATGGCCCCCATAAGATTCCCTATTTGTATTCTTGGTTTCCAAATGGTAGAACTGTTTGGGAAGGATTAGAAGGAAGTGTGTCACTAAGGATAGACTTTGTAGGGTGGGGGGGGGCATTTTTATTAGATATTTTTCTTCATTTACATTTCAAATGCTATCCCCAAAGCCCCCTATACCCTCCCCCTGCCCTGCTACCCAACCCACCCACTCCTGCTTCCTGGCCCTGACATTCTCCTGTACTGGGACATATGATCTTCGCAAGACCAAGGGCCTCTCTTCCCATTGATGGCCGACTAGGCCATCCTCTGCTACATATGCAACTAGAGGCACAGCTCTGGGAGGTACTGGTTAGTTCATATTATTGTTCCTCCTATAGGGTTGCAGACACCTTTAGCTCCTTGGATACATTCTCTAGCTCCTTCATTAGGGGCCCTGTGTTCCATCTAATAGATTACTGTAAGCATCTACTTCTGTATTTGCCAGGCATTGGCATAGCCTCACAAGAGAGAGCTATATCAAGATCCTGTCAGCAAAATCTTTCTGGCATATGCAATAGTATCTGGGTTTAGTGGTTGTATATGGGATGGATTCCCTAGGAGGGGCAGTCTCTGGATGGTCTTTCCTTCCATCTCAGCTCTGAATTTTGTCTCTGTAACTTCTTCCATGGGTATTTTGTTCCCCGTTCTAAGCAGGAGCGAAATATCCACACTTTGATCTTCCTTCTTCTTGAGTTTCATGTCTTTAGCAAATTGTATTTTGGATATTCTAAGTTTCTGGGCTAATATCTGCTTATCAGTGAGTGCATATCATGTGTGTTCTTTTGTGATTGGGTTACCTCACTTAGGATGAGTGATGCATCCATTTGCTAAATCTAAGCATCATTTGTATCATCATGAAATCTAAGAATTTCATGAATTCATTGTTTTTAATTGCTGACTAGTACTCCATTGTGTAAATGTACCACATTTTCTGTATCCATTCCTCTGTTGAGGGACATCTGGGTTCTTTCCAGCTTCTGGCTATTATAAATAAGGCTGCTATGAACATAGTGGAACATGTGTCCATATTACAAAATCAGTGGCCTTTTTCTACACAAAGGATAAACAGGCTGAGAAAGAAATTAGGGAAAGAACATCCTTCACAATAGTCACAAATAATATAAAATACCTTGGTGTGACTCTAACTAAGGAAGTGAAAGACCTGTATGACAAGAACTCCAAATCTCTGAAGAAAGAAATCAAAGTAGATCTCAGAAGATAGAAAGATCTCCCATGCTCATGGATTGGCAGGATCAATATAGTAAAAATGGCTATCTTGCCGAAAGCACTCTACAGATTCAATGCAATCCCCTTCCAAAATTCCAACTCAATTATTCAACAAATTAGAAAACACAATTTGCAAATTCATCTGGAATAACAAAAAAAAACCTAAGATAGCAAGAACTCTCCTCAATGATAAAAGAACCTCTGGTGGAATCACCTTTTGGCCTCAATGATAAAAGAACCTCTGGTGGGATCACCTTGTGGCCTCAATGATAAAAGAACCTCTGGGGGGATCACCTTGTGGCCTCAATGATAAAAGAACCTCTGGTGGGATCACCTTGTGGCCTCAATGATAAAAGAACCTCTGGTGGAGTCACCTTGTGGCCTCAATGATAAAAGAACCTCTGGTGGGATCACCTTGTGGTTTTGTGGTCTTTCCCTGGGCTCGGAGCAGTATTGTCTCTCTTTATCCTGCAGGTCTCTGATCAAAAGAATGTCACATCCTTGAAGTTACCTTCTATCTCCTCCTCCATAACAACTGTGACTCTCTCCCACCACACCCTAGTCTCTTTCTTCATTGTGGTTTCAAATTTTTATAACGAAATATTTACTATTTATTTACTTGTCATTTCAGAGCCTCCTGTGGTAGAAAACACATCCTTAACCCTCTGTGCTACTTACGGGCACACTTAGTACAGCTTATATTTGCAGGATGCTTCTCCACCAATGTGCCCTCAAATTTGCCAAATGCATGAATGAAGCAAAGATCATGAAGGTTGGTAAAAGAGGGGGAGTCACAAAAGAGCAGAGGTTTAAAGAAATTAAATATTACTGTCAGTTTCAGTGATGGGTTGTGCTGGTTTACCTGTGAATGTGTTTGAATACGAATTTTGAGTTCATCTGCAGGTAGAATTTATTACCTCTAACATGCAAGAAAAGTGAAGGCACACGAAGGGACTGTTCCAAAAGCAATACAATTAGTTAAAGAGGGAGCTTGGCCTTGGCCCCGGATTGCTTTCTTTTATTCCCTGTCTGGTTCCCACAGAATTTGAGGTGGCTTTGAAAGACACAGACAGTTACACAACTTACAGTGTCCACAAAAACAAAACAAGCCAGTTGCTCAGGAGAAGCATGGCTATTTCTGGTAGAAGGTCTGAAAGCAACTTCTCCCCTGGGTCTTCACAAAGAAGAGCAAACCACATCCTCTGTCCCGTCCTCCAGGATGTGCAACCGTGGGGATCCTGGGACTGATTTTGGCATTCTTCAATGTGGGCTGATGGCACAAAACCAAGCCTCAGATCCGAGGAGAAATTCTCCAAGGGACCAAATCAAGACAGGCCAGGTGTACTATTCTCTGCTGGTCTTTTGCAACCCACAAAGGACATCTGAAGATTCTGGGGACTTCACAGAGAGACCTTTATTCTTAGCGCCATGAAATCTCTCTCTTTCACTAACATCTCTAGTAAATATTCAGCAATAGCAAGCAAGAAGAGACAAGCATTGTGGAAACAATCAATGTTCTGGGACTAAACCTCCATCCAATGACTTCAGTCAGATGCTTCAGGAAACATCATTTCAGCAGTCTGGATGGAACTAAAATTTATTCCTCTCTCATGAAGCATGTTGAATGTTCTGTAAGGCATCAGGCAGTTCTTCCACAGGGCATACCAGGATGAAATTAGCAGTGTGTCCCCTGCATCCTCAGCACACAGCATCCTATAAGACTCAGGACAGCTGCTCTGATCATTAGCACATTCTAGAGCCAATGGAAATAGGCACAGAAAGGTCAACCACTTCCTCATAAAAATATGATCTGAAAGTTGTACCCAGTCACTCTGTTTGCATCCCAGTGACAAAAGTGAGTGACTGACACATCTAGCTGTAAGGAATTCTGGGAAACAAAATATATACTTGTGTCCACCTAAAATTCAAGTGGAATTCTTCTGCCAGGCAGAGCAGAAAGGTGGTAAGAAGGTATGGGAAGACTCTAAGCATCTGCTACAGGGTGTGGACATCTGCTCGTGAGTACCAGCCCACTGCAAATAAGGGAGACATCAGCTATTACAGGTGTGGGTTTTCTACATTAATGTTCTTGTCTAGTGCACAGTGAAATATCAAGGTCCCACAGTTGTATTCATATGCAAAGTTGTGCTCTGGTTAGCTAAAAATAATAATAAAAATAAAATTGCTTCTTTCAGGTGCCAACCATGGCTAAAAGAATTCATGGAAAATTCCGAAATTTAGAAATGCAGATAAGCTAATTGCAAGATGTAAGTGAAGCTAAATGACTAAGGAGATGGCTACGTTGGACCCTTAGCTATTAAATGGATGGATGCTGGCCGGCTTTTACCAAAATAAAGCACATTTTTTTCCTTGGATAGTTGGTCTTGGGCCATTCTTTCTGGCAGCCATTAGATGACAGCATTGGTTTATTTGCTAAGACATTCTCAGATGGATGCAAAATGATGATGTCAGCATAATGTTATTCTCTCTGCTGAGTGAAGTAGAAAGCACACACCCATCATGTCTAAATGATATTATATTTATGAAAATGGAGCATAGAGATAATACACACACACACACATACACACAACAACAAGAAAAGATTTAAAAAGAGAAAGAAAGAAGGAAAGAAGGAAAGAAGGAAAGAAGGAAAGAAGGAAAGAAGGAAAGAAAGAAAGAAAGAAAGAAAGAAAGAAAGAAAGAAAGAAAGAAAGAAAGAAAAAGAAAGAAAGAAAGAAAGAGAGGAAAACTTAAAAAATAAAACAAGTTATAGCTCTTGGTCCTCACCCTCCCTGCTCCCATGCACCCTCCTTATTCTCCTCTCTCCTCTACAGGAGGTAACGAATATAATAATGGCCAACCATATTCAAAATATAGAGTAGATTTGGCCTAAGAAGCCCACATATGCACTCTGTCAAATGGGTATTTATTTAGACATCAAGTTGGCAAGCAGGCAGTCTATGGCTCAAGAGAAATAGATGACTGCTCTGTTGAATATGGAGTAGATTCCAGTCTATCAATCAGTGGGCATGCTTCCAAGATCTAGAGTGAACAGCCACTGGCAACCCTGAGCAATTTGCCTGAAGCATGAATTGATGCTCTTCTGGATGTGATTTCCCCAAACGTATTCCTATGTTCTTGTCTACATAGGTGGGTATGTAAAAGATGGCTTACCGAACAGAGCAGGGCTTGATCCAGACACGATTGGTACAGAGGAGCAGGAAATGGAAAGGCACATCCACTAAGTACCCTGTGTGCCAGAGACAATAGTGTATTGCTTATTTTGATTTCACACTTGATTCCCATAAGAATCCTGTGAGTCAAGGATTCTTATCACCCTTTTAGAGATACAGAACCTGAATCATCGGATGTAAAATGACCTGCCCAAGGTCACTGAGAAGTGGAGATTCCAACAAGCTCACTGTGCCGTGTCGGGTTTTTCAATCTGCATGTACTGCTGATCTAGCATTCTGCTTTCTCAGATCAGAGAGAGATACCAAGAGAACTCTTGTGCTAGAACACTGTGGAAATCTGAGCTCCAAGGACTGTGTCTGCCAAATTGCCTGCTATACACAGAGCTTATAGTGGTGTCTTCAGCCCAATACATTTATGAATAAGTGAATGAATGAATGAATGAATGAATGAATGAATGAATAGGAATTGTTACATTTTGTATAAGAGTCATGTACTGTTTCTGAGAAATTTCATGTTATCTACCTTGGATCTCATCTCTTTTGTATACAAAGATTTCCTGCATCATGTCTCATAGTGTTCCAAATCTGTCCATAGCATCATTGTTACTACTACTGAGCACTGTGTTTTATACAGAACACAGCTCAAAACATGTACAGAGTAGCTCGTGTACAAAGCATAAGCTGTTGTTCTATGTCTATCTCGATTAGCTTTTCGTCAGCCTGACACAAGTTAGAATTGTCTTGGAAGAGGAATTCTCAACAGGGGAAAACAGACAGGCATGTTTCTTGACTGACAGTTGGTAAGAGAAGGCAGTGCCACCCCTGGGCACATGGTCCTGAGTTGGATACGTTATATAAACAAACCATCCAGAGAAAGCTGCTAAGAACGCTTCTTCATGGCCTCTGCTTTAGCTCTTACATCCCAGGTCCCCGCCTTGAGCCCTGCCTGACTTACAAAATGAAATAAACCATTCCCTTCCCAAGCTGCTTTTTCTCATGATGTTTTAGGACAGCAATAGAAGCCCTAAGACAAGGTCCTTGTGGGTGTTATCTCATCTAATCCTGTATTAACTCTACAAAGGGTGTACTTTCTTCATTTGTGAGAAAACAAAGGTTTTGAATGATTTCATCACTTGATTCTATGATTCAAAGGACTAGACCCAAAACTGTCCCAATTCTAAAGGCCAGTTGTGGTTCTAAGCCAATTTGACATTTGAAACAGATTTATAAAATGAGTACCTCTAAACCACACATTTTCAGGGATTACAATAAAAAATCACAATTTTCCTTATTCTTCCTTTAACTTAAAATAAATAATGTCAAGGAAGAACAAAATTTTTGCATATTTCAGCATTGGTGGAACACTTCACACATGCACTGAAACTCATGTATAGCACCCCTAAGCATTCTGCCTCACAGTTCACGTTGTCTCACTGTTTCAAATTTCAAACATGAGGGAAAACAAAACACCAAGCACTCAGGGACATTGACAGGACTGGTATAACTCAGGGACATTGACAGGACTGGTATAACTCAGGGACATTGACAGGACTGGTATAACTCAGGGACATTGACAGGACTGGTATAACTCAGGGACATTGACAGGACTGGTATAACTCAGATGGTGTTTTTCAGTCTAATACCAACTTTGTACTCTCATGGTGTCCACCCAGGAACACACAAAAAAGCTGTGGGTGTCGGTGACATAGAGCACATCTGACACAAGCATGAGCGGTAACCGGCCATTCAAAACACCTAAAACAACGATATAGCTAAGCCGTCATGGAGTGAGCAATGCCTGTGTGCCTGGGAATCCCCGGGATAAAGCTCTATGTGGAAGACGGTGTTCGATGCAAGAAGAGGCATTCGATGCAGGGCAAGGCATACAAATGTGCTCCTCTTAAATTAATCTAGTATCAGCGTAACTGTTTAAGACTTAGGACAACAGGAAATCGTTCTCCGGAGCTGTTTTATCATTGGTTGGCATTGCTGAAAATTATAAGACACCATGAAAATAAAAGGCAGCCAGACTGTTGCAGTGTTGCGATTGTGTTTGCTTGTTTCATTCATTCTTCCCCAGAGGATGCGCCTCATCCTCAGAGGCACTAGTACCGACTCCACCCCCCTCAGCTCTATCAAGTCTTCTGCCGCCATCCTGCCTCCTATCCAAGGAAGCCACTGCTGAGGCTGCTGCTGGCCTCTGTTTGTACCCACCGTCTATTCATAAACTCAGACATGCTCTTCAACAAGTGATAGGGAAGTCAGTTCTCCAACACAGAGCCCTCTGAGGTTGGCTCTGCTTTTAGAAGGGAAGAACAGGTCTTCACTTCATCTACCTTGCACAGGAACCTCTAGGAAAACCAACTCCGGGTTAACAAATAAAAATATTCAGTGCAATGAAAAAATCCCTTCCACTCTGTTATTTCCACATCGAAGCCCCTTATCTGTGTACAAGCGCAAAACATTAAAAAAAAAAAAAAGCAGGAAGGAACCCCATTGCACTATCTACATGGTGAGAGCAAAGCTGTCATTAACGGTCCTCTACTAATGACAGCCCAGCACCTCAGAATCTGCCTGGAAAGACAACGTAACAAAACTCAAAACACTTCCCTCATTGCAGGTGAGATTTTTTAAAGGTACAAGTGAAAAGAGATTTAGAAAGTATTCAAACTAAATCAGGATGACTTCATGGAAAAAAATTTTCACTTACATTATTTTGTATATTATGTGGCTTCCCTATAATATACATCTGCGTGCCAGGGATGTGGGGGGAAATTCCTGTTAGTATGGTTTCAATAAGTATAACACAGATCAATGAATTCATAAAGTAAATATTGTTTCTAGTGACTCATGTTTTTATCATCTGCTACTCTTCCTCCTAAAGTGATTCACCTAAATTACAGCCACATTAGAATATTTGTCCTTAGGGAAACTTGATCTCTTGATAAGCCACTTTGCTAACCATCATTAATCCTCATGGTAAACTGCCATAGTTAACAGGTCATTAACTTCCCTGTTCAAGGGCACAGTGACATCTTGAATGCCTCAGGGAGAGGGTGACAAGAAAGGAAGTAAGGATGGATCCCTGAGACTTTCCACCAAGGAGCTAGAATGCAAGCATCGGAATGCCAAGGGTGGGAGGTATTGAAAAACATCAGAGCCGGGCGTGGTGGCGCACGCCTTTAATCCCAGCACCTGGGAGGCAGAGGCAGGCAGATTTCTCAGTTCGAGGTCAGCCTGGTCTACAAAGTGAGTTCCAGGACAGCCAGAGCTACACAGAGAAACCCTGTCTCAAAAACCAAAAAAAAAAAAAAGAAAAAGAAAAACATCAGCACTGGGTCACTTCAGCTCCCATTGGCAACATCTTCTCCATGAAGACCTAATCCTAAATCATAGGACATCAATATTATCTTAGTCTCCTTTCCCCTGTTGCTGTGACAAGATACTTTGACAAAAGCAATTTAAGAGAGAAGACATTTATTTTAGCTCCTCCATCAAGGTAAAGTCCTTCATGTCATGGAAACCAAGGAAACTGGAGCCTGAAGCAGCTGGTCACACTGTATCCATGGTCACAAGACGTCAGGGAATGATGGTCACTGCTCAGTTCCCCTCTCTATACTTATACTACCCAGGGTGCCCTGCCCAAGGAAATGGCTAAGCCCACAATTAACATGGGTCTTCCCAATTCAACTAATGTAAGCAAGATAATCTCCCACAGCCATTCCCACGGGCCTATCTCCCATGTGATTCTACATTCCATTATGTCAATGATCTATATTAACCATTACATGCAACTATTAATGACTCTCCTCGTGTTGACCCCAACCTTATTGCTTAATAACTTTTCCTCCGTGACCAGAGATAGCATAAAACAACTCCACTTCCATCTACTCTACCTTCAAAAGCATAAAGATGCAATATCCCTCATCAATTAGGCTTTGACCAAGTTCTTCTAAGCACCTTCACATGACCTCACCTCAAGTCTCCTCCTCACTCTGATCATCTTACTGGTTTAATAATAACTTGCCCGTAAAGGAGTACTTTGGCAGTTGAGGTCAGATCTGCCATAAAATTGAACTATGTTAGCTTGTTCTTTTAATTTTTTTTATTACCTTGCTCAACAACAAAGAAAACTTATCAGAAAAATCTCCATTTTCAACCTCCCCAACCACCCCACTTCCAGCCATTTCTTAGCAGCCAAAGTGACTGTGACAAAGGATCCGTTGTTCAGTGTCCTGCAGAGTATAAAATGTAATGTGACTTGTCAAGAGAATCCCCACACTAAAGAGTAAAGAAATTTCTCTCCTTAAAAAGAGGCACCCTAACCCTATAGATGGAACAACAATATGAACTAATCAGAACCCCCAGAGCTCATGTCTCTAGCTGTATATGTATTAGAAGATGGCCTAGTTGGCCATTATTCAGGAAGAAAGGTCTATCAATGTTTATAGGCCCCAGTACAGGGAAATGCCAGGGCCAAGTAGCGGGAGAGGGAGGGTAGGGGAGCAGGGCGGGGGGAGGATATAGGGGACTTTTGGATAACACTTGAAATGTAAATGAAGAAACTCTCTAATAATAAATTTTAAAAAGTGAAAAAAAAAGAGGCACCTTGTGTGACTGTTTATTAGCTAAACAATTCTAGAGGGGTATTAGTAAAAATCAAAATGGTAACATACACCTTGCATTATGTATATGTATATCAATATAGTTTTTTATTCACCATGTTAAATCTTACATGTCATCAATTTTAGCAATCTTATCACATAGCCCTTTTTGTTACTTTTATAAAGAATATGTAGTATCTCTCTCTAAATAGATAATCATTCCTTCATTGGTATAAAGTTCTTTAATTTACCTCCAATGTGTACCTAATATAAACAACCATGCCATAAATTTCTTAAAGCATACAGCTTTTTTATTCTCTAGAAAAAAAGAATTTTTTATTCTCTCGACAAGTACCACTGTCCCCATTTTTTTTAATTATTAAGTCAAAAGGGACAACCAACTTATTACCCAATTTTGATAATGAACGGTATTGATTTTGATGGGCTGGCCAGCTATATAAGGTAAGAATATCTGTTATTTACCAGAGTCTACTATCTGCAGACTGAAGTGTATATCAATAGATCTCAATTTGACCTTCAATAAAACATAGAAAGGCTCTACTTTATCTGTGTGTTGAGAAAGCAAAAAGTTATTAAAAAAAAAAAAAAAACACATAATTGTCTGGCATGGTTTAGCCAGAAAGTCAGAGAAACAGTTTCATTCTTTTAGGGGTAGAAGATTTGAAGCCAAGTGTTTCTGAATTTGAAACCAGGTTTTTAGTTTTGTGACATTGACTGAGTCTCCTCTGACCAGCAATACGTTAGAATAATTGCCTGGCCATCAATCAGTCCTGCCTCCTAGAAGGAAGATCAAGATATCATCTAATAAGCCCTGCTTAAACTGAAGAGAGGGCAGGCCTGCCTCAGTGGACATTTTGGTCCCTTTCACCTGGAAGTTTCAGGAGGGGTGTGTGTGTGTGTGTGTGTGTGTGTGTGTGTGTGTGTGTGTGTATGTAATTTGTAATCTAATAGCATCTCCATGCCTGTGACTCTACATGGAATAGTAAGATCAAGTGTGGTGTTTTATAGCTGAGACTCAGGACTGAAATGGAAGAGTCAGGAGAGAGATGGGAACCACAACAAACATTCCCATGCTATCTGCTACCTTAGGGGGCATGTAGGCTGAGAGCAGAGATGAGGACAGAGAGAAATTTAAATGTCTGTATATTTGCTTAAACCTATAATAAACAAACCAGGCATGCAACATCTTTGCATAACTCTTACTAATAAATGTATGAGTAACATGATTGCATATGGAATTTTTCAAAATAGAACAATAGAGACAGTCCCTGCCCTCAAGGGACCCTGGTGGGAATACTGCAAAAACAGAACAAAATGGTTTAGGGAGGCAAGCCTGGCCAGGTAGGAAGATGGTGACTGCCCAACGCTAGCAGAGAAGTTAGTTCAGGGAGCTTGAGTCTACTGATGAAAGTTCAAGAATGTCCACATCAAAGGCCAATCTTAACCTTTAATTTCTGTCTGTGAAATAGGACTGATTATAACCACTAGATAAGGCTGTAGTGAGTGGGTATTGGCTGAAATAAAGTATGGAGAAAGAGCTCTATAAACTATGAAGAAATATGCAAATATTAATTAAAATAAGTCCTGAATATTTGAAGCAAGATCTTTATGAAAATGTTCCATCATTTCCTTCACTTCCATCATTATCCCTCTGTTAATATTCATTCAGCATCTGCCTACTACCAGACACCCACTGTGGATGCACTAACTTTAATCCTCCCCCAAAGACCACAGATGAGAACCATTATACCCAACACAGTGATAAAGGAGCATAGAGCATGGTGCTGATGGACATGATAATAAAGACAGTCTTTTTAGTCTGCTCTTAGGATTTCTTCCAACATATCTCTACCAGAATGCTGAGTCTGGGTATCACGATCCTACTCTGATTCAATTATGTGTCTTCTTTCAGTAGTCTAGTCATTCCGCCAACATTGACCAAGTGCTTACCAGACATTAAGATAGATCCAAGCACTGTATTAAACAGAGCAGATGGCTTTGCTCTTTCAGAGTCCAGTTCAACATGGAGACAGATAGTAAACTAATAAACAAATACATCAGTGTGATGCTACCAAGAAATAACAGGTGCTATGGAGAAAATTCAAAAGACAACCAAGTAAGTAAATGATGACTGAGTGAACAAATTGCCATTTACCTAATTAGAAAGCTTTCTATTTTTCTCAGAAGAACTTAGAATAGCATCTTTCCATTCATGCTAATTCTTCAACCAAAGACCAAGGTCATAAGGTTCCAGGCAAATATTTCCTGTACCAACATAGAGTTGCATGTTGTTGGAAAAGGAACCATATAGGCTGGAGACATATGGTCACCTTACAGTTTCTCTTAGACATCCTTAGCCATGGACACCTCTTCTCTGGTTGACGACCAGCCTAAGATGATGTCACAAAAGGAAGACCATTCCATAAAAGTTGATGTCTGCAAGTTCACAGTTCTAGAATGCCTGTAGCCCCAGGACTATCAGGTATGATGAGACCCAAGATTTTCATGATTTCTAGCAGGAACATGGTGATGTGGATACTTTAATGCCAAAATTAAGAGTAGGGGAACTGGAAATCTGAATGAATGGGAGACAATTACCACACAAGAATGTCTTCCTAGGCAAAATCTACATGGAGTCTTGGCCAAGACCCCTTAGTTTATTACCAATGAAAATTAATTTGTTTCAGTTGGTTATGTTGTGAAGTAGAACAGGGACTATAATCTTATGTGGTTTTCTAATGACCAGAATAAATTCCAAAACATCAAGTACAGCTCCTGGGCTATGGCATAGACAAAATTCTCTGGTATGATGCCAACTGAGATCTAGAGATAATGTGATGAGTGCCTTTGATGGGATATGTCCCGCCTCCTCACTTAAAAAGAGGATCTCTCAATAAATAACCCTTACAGACAGTTTACTTCTTGGGTGGAGAAGGCAAAGAGCAACAGTGAAGTCCTGGGAGCTAAACTGTGAGCCCGGCATTGAAATGTATCTCAACTATTTCCTGGATGAGTCATCTTCTATAAGCCACTTATCCTTTTTAAGACTCTATTTCCTCATCTGTAGAATGGAGATAATACTTATGAAGCAGCATTCTTGTAAGGATTAGATAAAGGGACAGACACCTAGTTGTGTTTCCTATTAAGACATCCTTGCTTCAATCTGAATGAGATGTGTCAATCTGTGAGTTTCAGCAACTACCCCAAATGAACACGGGGGCGGAGGGACATTTTCTGTTACACTGCCATGACTCGAGGAGCTGCTAGTCCAAGTTCAATGCCATAACTTTTGGTGGATATTGGAGTCCAGAAGAGACCTGCTGGGATTTGGGTTCTTGTGACATGTGAGTAGGAACACGATTATTTATTAAGGGAGAAGGACACTTCTGAGCCAGAGCTGAAGAAAGTTAAAATATATATATTCAACCACCACAAAAATTGCATCCCCTATGGTTCCTTACACAGCGCCTTCTGTATCTTCTGTACCTGTGTATCATGGGCTTTTCTCATAGACATCTGTCCCTTACATGTAGCCCTTGGTGGGAGGTGCCAGTCTTTCTTTCTGTCATTAGTATCTTTCCTGTGCTAATCATGATGTCCCTATGTTGCCACATCCCAAGGATCTTCATAAGCACTAAACAATGCTCCATTTATCCACTCATCTTTTAATTTAATCATTCACTCTCCATCTGTCATTAGATATCCATATGCTTGTTTGGGGCTACACAGTCCATTCTGGGCCCAGTACTACACAGGAGCAGTTGAGGGGCTGGGTTCTCATCATCCAGGAGGGGAGGCAGATAAATAAATCAGTGACTAACTATGATGCATTATAATGGGAACAGTAACAGTAAAAACAACGATGCTGATGAGAAAATTTCATGTGACTGGCCAATCTTCGGTGTCTCCCTCTGACTTAAACACAAATCCTACCACAGCAAAGGTCGGATGAGGACATCCAGGCTGGCCTACTTTCACAGCTCTTGGGATGACAAGTTGTACTTGCTGATGCCAAATTCAACATGACAAATCCCCAAGTAGTGTGGTGAGATGTAACTGATTCTAGTGACGGGCATGTCATAAGTGACACCCTGACTCCCAACTGCAAGACAGCATGTCTCATCTCAGCTCTGATGGTGGGCATAGGTGTGGCTTTCCCCCAAGATGCATCCTGGAGGAATCCTCTGGATATGAAAATTGATTTCAGATGCCAGATGCAAACCATCTATAGAGTGTCTCCCATGTACCAAGCACCATGATAAGCAACTCATAAGCACGATCTTATAGGACTCCCCCAGCGCCTTTTGATACCTAACTATACAGATAAACTGAGGCTTGACAAGCAGGCAGAATTTGCTCAATTGTTTCCAGTTTGTAAGTAGCAAAGCCTCTACTTTGACTTGATTTTTGACAACTATGTGACCCCTTGTGAAAAGAATAAACATTAAGTTGTTGCAGAGAAGTGTGTGGGAAGAGGGTGTGGATGAGGAGTCAGGAGTCCCAAGAATTAAAAGGACAACCAACATCTGAATAAAGGGTATGAAACCCACAGATTTCATAGCCTCAAAATTCTTTTTTGCCTAAAGTATAAAAGTGGGCCTGTGCATGTGAATTCAGTGTCCCAAACCCTGATTCGTGTTTATCTCTGGGAGGAAGTTTCCAGAGGATATTCCCAAATCCTTCCAAATTCTAAGGACTGCCCTTATCAAACCTCAGGCATGAAGTGTAGCTCTGGGATGATTGAATCCCTTTGTCTTCATTGAAAAAGAAGAGATAATGAAATAAGCAGGTGGCCATGACAGTGCACCCCTTCCAGAGCTAAGCCCACTCCTCACCACTGGAACCCACACTGAGGAATCTCCCGGTGGATCCTTACCTATCCTGGCCTGCAAAAGGACTGTGGCCTCTTCTATCTAAAAGAGGGGATCCTAGGACCATAAGGCACAGGGAATACACTCACTCCAATGGGTTTTTCCTTTGATCTCCAAAACGTCTGGTTTCTGCCCATAAGCCATGGCAAAATGATAGTTCCCCCATCAGCCATTCATTCTCTAGAATGGATCTTGTCTGTTCTTAGTAATCAATACCTTAAGCCAAACTTCCTCAAGTTCATGCATGGAGTATCACCACCCAGGAAAGACTGTGCATAGACTTTTCACAACCTTTCACTGATTTAACCAACAGCTTAAACCCTCACTGCATTAATTAAGCTAACAGTAGTCTAACTACACCCCACATTGGTTAAGCATGTATCAGTGAGAATTTGCAAGGAAGCAAGGCCTCAAACGCCACAGCTTCTCTGGTACAGTTGTCGATCCTTCTCAGTGTGCTCTTATCTCCCTGTCTCTTGTTCTCTTTCACGTATATGAAGATCTCTGCTGCCAGTCTGTCCAGAGGGCATCCCCTAGAACAGTGGTTATCAATCTTTCTAATGCTGTGAGCCTTTAGTTCCTTGTGTGGTGACCCCCCACGCACAAAATTATTTTTGGTCCTACACTATAACTCTAATTTTGCTACTAGGAATAATTACGATGGAAATTTATGGTATTGCTGATGATCTTATGCAACATCTTTAAAAGGATCATTTGTCCTCCCCCTCCAAGGGGAGGTCCATGACCCACAGGTTGAGAACAGCCACTCTTCAGCTTCCTGAGCCAGGCAGAGGCCCCTATTGCTGGCGGTGAGAGGAGTCCATTCCAGGCTTTTGCCCAAGGCCATTTGGTGAGTCACTGGTGAAGACAAAGTGCCCAGCCTGCAAGGTGTGGCTGCTCTAGATGACAGGCCATCTGTCAGTTTTCTCCTTGATTCATTCATTTTCAAGGGCCAGAACCATGACAACATTCATGTTTCTCATTGGCAAGGCTCATTAATGACAACAAGCACCCTACAAGGCCTTCCATGCCAAAGGTGAGGGATATGAGTTCCTGTGAAGGGGGAACACACTGCACAAAGCCCGGCCATGCGCAGAGCCAATGTGTGCTGTAAGGTCTGAGGCCAGTAAGGTGTGCATTCTATAAAGAATGTCTGAACTTGCCAGATCTTGGGGAAGTTGGACTTCTCCCAAGAAGAGTCTTGCCCTGACTCTTGATAACTGTCAGCACATCTCACCAAGGCAGGAACTCTTGAGATAGAGGTGCCAAGCAGCCGGGAAACATTAAGGCTAAAATTCAAGTTGCTGAAGGAAACTGGAGCCTGGGTTCTTCTTTCTTCTGAGCCGAGTCCTGAGAATGCAGGGGAAGAATGCTGTTAATGTGAATGTGCTCCAGGCCTGGATAACATCATTTCACGGAGGCAGTGAACTACAGCACAAGGCTTCTCGTTGACATTTTGTACTACATCGTTCACTATAAGATACTGACCAAGTCCTCTGGCCTCTACTACCTAGGTACTAGCAGCATTTCCTGCTGGTGTCTATGACAAACACTGTCTCAACATTGCCAAATGTGTCCCCGAAGACAAATTCATCCCCACTTGAGAACCAGTACTAGAGTGGCTAAAAGAGTAGGCTCTGGAATCAAACAGGGAACTTATAAGATATATTAATTACTCTGATCCTCCATAGCCTTAATGAAGCTAAATATGCTAAAAGCAGAGGTTAGGGGAACTAATGAGACAGGCTTCATAGGACCCATGACACTAAGCCAGGATGGTGGAAAACCAGCATTCAGAAACATCATACCTGCATGTCAGAAAAGGAAAATAAGGTTCAGGGGTGTAAGAGAAATCCCTGCAGGAGTGAGCAGCCATGCTGGGCTGTTACCATTGCTCCACATAGTTCCCAAAAGGTCCCAGAACCACTGTGTCTTGCCTCATCCTGGACTCTGCAGTTAAAGAAGCAAGAAGAGAAAAATCTATGTACCATATCACCAGACCCAGCAAAGTAAGCAAGCTCATAGCCCAGCCAACAGGTTAGTAATGTCTGCTGTCTGCAACGCTTGGGAGAAATGCAATGGCTCTCAGAGGTCAGCACCTGACCCAGCCCAGATCATACAGTCAGAGCACTCAGACAGTGTCCAGTGTCCTCAGAGATGTCAACCCTCTTCCAACCTCATCACGCTGCTTAATTCATCAAGCAAACGGTAGGCAGTTTTAGCAACTGTGGCTGCCACAGTGGTGCCCCTAACCCTGACCTTGCAGACAATACGGGCTGAGACTTCAGCCGTAGCATACTTGTAGAGAAGGAAGAAACCGATGAGCTTCACACAGTGTGAATCAAATCTCTTCACTCAGAAGCACATGACAGGCCAGGACAAAGCATGCCAGCAATCACGTTATCCACAGCAGTGTGGTGAGAGGTTAGCACACCCAGGACTCCAGCGTGGGGCTCCTTGCTCAATGTCAGAGACAATTAAAACTTACTCAGCATGAATAAGCAATATGAATGAGTAAGCAAAAAAGAAAAACCCAAGTGCCACAAACAGTTTGTCCTTTTCCTTGAAGATGCCAGTTGCCTAAGAAGGGACAATGATCTTCGAAACAGACGAACGGGTTTCTTTCTCAAGTGGAGCGAGCTATTTTATCTTCCCTGAATTTCACGTAGGGAGTGTACTCACTGCTGAAAGCTCACGTTCACAATTCCCTCTAGTTGTTATGAAGTCACCTGCATTATGGCTGTGTCACCGTGAACCCTCGGGAGCCCCCAGGAACTTGGAACCTGACCCCCGCTAAGACAATGGGGAGGACTGAACCCATTGGTCCTATAGGAACAACTTCAAGGGATATTTTTAATCCATGTCTGGTAGAGAAGATCCAAGCGTTGCTCAGAGCGTGGGTCTCAACCCAGGGGGATCTTCCGTGGGAAGATCTAAAAATACAAACCTTTTCCTCCACCCCAGAACAGCATCCATCATTGAACATGGGCACCTATGTTATAACAAGTTCATCACCTGATTCTGAGGTTCAAGTTTAGAAAACCAAAGCCGGTCTTCTCCTTAACCATCCATTCCATTAAGTCATTCAACAAATATTTATCGAGCATCCATTCCCTGATAGCTTTGCCACCAGAGGACAGGCATGCAGGACTGAGTAAAAGTGGCGTTGGTTTTGTTCTTGCAGATTTTACATTCTCCTCCATATAGACATGGGATTTGGTGACCACTTTTGAACATTAACCCATGGAGGAGTTTTGAACATATCCTTGTTCCTGGCAAGTAGGAGAGTACAGAGTTCCACAACCCCGCACATTGAGTAAGCCTTGGGGTTACTCTGGGTGACAAAAGAGCAGAAACGGAGTGATGTCACCCTGCATTTTCACAGTCCCTTAGACCACCCTAGCACACTTTGCCCACTTGTTTGTTTACATTGCCATTTTTCCCAACCAGAATCCGAAGCTCCTTGAGACCAGGTCTCGTTGCATCCTGGCTTTCCAAGGCTCAGCCTGGCACCTGCAACTCACTCAGTATTGGCTGAATGAAGGCAAAAAAGGTTCAACCCCCAAATAGCCTGATAGCTTACCCAGTGCTCTTAGAGACCTTAGAATGCCTGAGACAACCCTGGCCTCGGGAAAAGGGCCCTTATCTGTCCACGGCCCACGTCATCAGAACATCTACAAGCAGAAGTCTAGGTGTCTTCCCAGTTTCCCTCAAGGAAGTTGTCTCTTTCTGGAAGTCCCGCCCTATGAGTTGGAGGAGAGCAGGAGAAATTGCAATGGAAGGAGAAGAGATTGAGCTTCTTGGGGGCAGACAGGATAATGCTAGCCTCTGCCCAGGAACATTGCCCAGATGATATTAGCAATAAGCAACCCAGAGTTTTCTCAACTGGAAATCACAGGACAGCCTGAAAGGGGCAGGTTTGGCCTGGTTTAAACACTTGCTGGACTTAAGCCCGACTATGGGCTTACTCGGGAAGGAAAAGCCTAAAGCATGAAGAAAGTATTCTGCATGCTGAAATCATGTTAACCCAAGAGCAAAATAGAAATGAGGATTTCAGGTCACATTTCAGCTCTCAAGGAATAAAATCCCTGCTGAGTCTGTCTATCCTGTTTGTACTTTGCTTGATGACTTGCATTTAAAAACACAGTTTGTAGAAGAGGGAGTTTGGAGATACAGTGAAAGCGAGGACACTCAGGGGCTATAGGAAGGCCCTAAGAAAAGGAGGAGTAAGGGGAAAAAGAGAATAAGAGGAGAGAGGAAGAGGAAGAGTAGGGGAATCAAGAACAACAACGCAGGGAAGAGGGGGAGGAATAGAGGAGCTGGGGCAGGAAAAGGAGAATTAAGAGAAGGAGAGGGAGAACGGAGGGAGAGAGGGGGAGGAGCAGGAAGAGGAGGAAGGCTTGGAAAGGCTTCACATGTGGGACACCAGTGAGCATCTCTTGATGAACAAGCTTTTCAGCTTGTGTCCTAAAAGAATGTCCCAGGAGGTAACAACAGCTGATACCCCAGAAGCCAGAAGCTGATGTCAGCTGAACTGGCAGCTTGCCTGTGACAGTGCCCGAGCACTCTTGCCTGTGACTCTTGCCCTTGCTTTTCAAAAGCCTCATAGACAAAGCATAAATAAATAATTTAGGGGCTCATAGCCTGTGCAAGAAGGGAGGAGGGACGGGGCAAGATGAGCACCCCAGCTCAGCTACCTACCCGTTGCTACCCAGGGAAAAAACCACACAGCAGAAGCAGTTCTTTGGGAAGCCATGAAGCCACTAAAGGTTCAAGCTTCTCCTCACAAGGTGACTTGGGGCTCTGCAAATAGGTCTGGACTTGAGAGAGAGCAGGGAACCTTTCGGAAATTCATAAGGTATCCGGAACAAGAGGAAGTACCAGGAAATAGAAGCAGCAAGGAACGTGGAGGTCAGGTGATGATCATCCAACTGCTTGCCTAAGTCAGGCGCCCTTTAGCCTTTGAGGTCAGGAACGTTTTGTGAATCTGAATAAGGATTTCCTCCTAGAAAACTCTATTTATGTCCTTCTCTGTGTGTGCCTGTCTCTCTCTCTCTCTCTCTCTCTCTCTCTCTCTCTCTCTCTCTCTCTCAGACATGCACACACTGAATCAATGCTTTCAGATCCCTGGGTAGGTGTCCATACTGTAGACAGAAGTAAAATATGCCAGACACAGAAACAGAAATGCCGCGTGATCCTGCTTACATGGAGAACCTATGAAATCAAATACAGATATGCAGACACGGAGAGGATGATGGTGATCACACAAGTGGAAAACAGAGTCACATGTTAGTCAAAAGTCAATGTTGCATGAATGCAAGATGTGTGAATGCAGGGCTCTAACATGGAGCAATATGACAGAGTTAGTTATAGTTTTCTACACAGGAAATTTGCTTTTTTAAAAAAGTAGGATTTTGGTGGTCGAACCTCAAAAATAAATGGTTACAGATAGATGTGTTACGTAGCTTGAGTGTAGGAGTCAACTCACAGTGTATATGTATGTCAAAGCATCATGTCCCACACCCCAATGTTTTTAAGAAAAGTGTCAGGGGAAGAGAAGGTGGAAGTCTTCATTTGAAGCCAAACAGACTTAGACATGAGACCCTGCTCAGGTTCTTATTAACTGTATGAAGTTAGGCCAATTGGATCATGGCTGAGTGGATAACAGTACTATAGACTGTGCAATCCATGTCTGAAATATCTGGGACCAAAAGTATTCAGGAGGTTGGACTTTTTCATATTTAGGAATATTTGCATATATACTGAGATGTCTTGGGGACTGGACCAATTATTAAATAAAGTTCATTTTGCTGTGCATACACTTTGCAGGCATGGTCTGAATGTGATCTTATACAGTGTTCATGAGCATCTGTGAGCAGGTGTGCTTTTTCCAACTTGGTTTATCATGTCCAAATTCAAAGGCTTGGGTTTTAGAACACTTCATCGAGGTTTTCAGGTCAAGAATTCATAGCCATTTTGCCCTCCACCTCCCAAGACTGCAGAAAAGATTGAGTGCCTTGCAGGAATAAATGACACCGATCACAGAGCTTGTGGTGAAGATGTGTGAAGAAACTCAGCTCTGCTGGGTTCAGCTAAGAGGAGAGGAGCCTCGGCCATCACCACAGGCAGCAAAGGGTCCTGGTGACACGGACAATGGCTGTGATATAAACATGGGAGGCATGAGACATGACTTCTTCTCAACCTCCATGACACCTGAGCCTTGTGGAGCCAGAAATTCGTGATTGGAGAATGACCAAGAAAGTGGCTCATCTATAGTGTTTTCAAACAGATCAAACAACCAGCTTACGCATAAGTTTTAAGTTTGGCAGCCATCAGCCTATTCTTCAGGTTGTGAAAGCAATATTCAAATGGCTGATGAGGCAGATTCCCAATAGGATGATAAAAAGCCTCCATTGAAGATGCCGACCAGAGATACAGCATGGACACTTCACCCTGGTTTAGTCAGAGGGGAGGACAGAGGTCATCCTGTTTGCAGAACATGTTTCTAAATGCTGGGACAGAGTAGTCACTGAGTAGCCTCATATTTGATCGGCAAACGAACTAAGAGTCACCATTGGACTCTGCAAAGGGATAGAGAAAATATTTAAAATATAGCATCTGGGCTTCTGTAGTTACCCCCATTACTCCCATTCTGAGATGTTTAGAGGTACACCAGGACTAGATATATCCTCAAAGACACAGCCCTTGCTGCAGATTGAGTTTTGCCCCCTCCCCACCTCTGAATCCATATGTTGAAGTCCTAATCTGCAATCTCTCAACTTGACCTGGTTTGAAGGTAGGTCTCTAGGGGAATCTTTATCTAATATGTCCAATGTCTTCAGAATGGGGAAGATTTAAAAACAAACACACATCCAGATAGAATGCTACAGAGAGATGAAGGCAAAGATGGGTGAGTTCAATGCTCCTGCAAGACAAGGCCCCTGAGAAGTTGCATCAAACACCAGGAGCTAGACTGAGGACACAGAATAGCTTTCTCCTATGTCCCCTGGAAGAGACCAGCCCTGCGATCCTGTTCTCGGCCTCTATGAGTGTGAGATAGGAAATTTCCCTTCTGAAAGCCACCTTGCTTAAGCCAAACTTTGTCATGGTCACTAAGGGTTACTCATACAGGATGCTTTTGCCTACACACCCATTGGCTCTGCAGAACATGGGAAGTTAAATAATATGACTTTTACTGGGAAATATATCTTTTTAAGATGGTCATAAAGGGGCTTTGGGAGAGGGAAGTGGGGCAGTGTAGGGGATCCAGCTTGGGGTGACTTGGATGCTAGGTAAGACTCTACCACCAATGTGCAGCCTCAGGTCCAGGGTTCATTTTACTAACGTTTCCTGAATGCCTGTAAATCATCACCACCAGCTAGCTTCCCATGCCATTAGTGAGCACACATGAGCCTCAAAAGAAGTCTCAACATAGACCCTCCTGCATCTAACACTGCCATGACTCAGCGGCCTCTGGAGGTAACCATGTGGGAGATTTCACTCTGCCCAGGAAAAAAAGCAGATAGTCACAGAAAATAGGACATTCTTAAGCAAGGATTAGAAATTTCCCAAGCAGAAAAGCAGATAAGGGCCTTACAAGAAATTAAACTCTAAATAATAAACTCTGGAATCCCCAGGAAGGACCACACTGAGGGAGCAATGAGCTAGAACAGGAGGTGGAAGGGAGGCAGAAGGGATGGAGGAGGGCTTAGCTTGTTTTAAGTTGTCAGTGTACAGGTACCATAGGCAACATTGTGATTTAGTTATTTCATGTGATAACTCTGGGAAGACAAGGAAATCAGGCTTCTAAAGGTCCTTCAAAAGTCCTTGTTATACTGGGAAGAGATTGACAAAGGCAAAGCAAGCTTCAGGGGCGGTGAGAGGATCCTCAGCACATGTCTGTTGCCACTTGTCAGACTGTGTGTCATCCAAGCCACCAGAGAAGGTAAGGCAACCCAAGAGGAGGAACTTCTGGTCTGTGAGATAGCTTCCTGGTGTCTTTTGCCTGTCATTTTAAGGAAGAGCACAAGGGCTGATAGATGGCTGTTAGTGATGCTTGGAGACCTGAGTTTCTTCCTTAGACACCTCAAAGGAATGTCAGACATGGTGACATACACTTGTAATCTCAGTACTGAGAAGTCAAAAACAAGCAAATCCTAGGACTCACTGACCAGCCAGCCTACGTCACTCAGTGAGCTCTACAGCAGTAAGAGATCTTGTCTTAGGGGCCAGACTGTGGATAACACCTAAGGAATGACACCCAAGGTTATTCTCTAGTCTTCATGAACACTCACACACACATACACACTTGCAAGCAATTATACCTTCATACAAGCATACACATAGAGAAAGAACAGAAGAAAATAAGTCACCCCATAGAGTTCCCACACCTTTTCATCCTCCTTAAAAGATGTAGAGGGAACCACATGAAAATGGTCTGAATCTAGGAGCCATTGGGAACAAAAGGTGATGTGGGTGACATTTCCCTTCAAATTGTTTATATGCCAAGCTCAGCCTGCCTCAACTAGAGTAGGTGGCATCCAGCCTGTGGGTCCCCTTCTAGACTAGACCGCTCTATATTAAGCTTCCCTGCTCTGCCTCCCTGAACAGAAGAGAAGCATCACTGGGCCAACAGAAGGAATCAGGGAAAGTGAGGCATGGGGCCATACAGAAATCATGAAGTCACAAGGGCCGGAATGGTCACCACCCTGTCAGATCCACTCCCACATCTCAAGATCCTGAGACATGTAAGACCTCAGCAGCAGCATCCCAAACCCCCAGCATGGGAACCATGGACCTCCACAACCTTTGTTCATCTGCTGTCCACTCACCCTTAAACACCATCAGGAATGAGAGAACACCCCTCCTCTGCAGTTCAGCTTACTTCCAAACAACTCTAATGTCTACAAACTTCCTTTATTGTGCCCTCCCTGTTAGCACCCAATAATTTTACTGGCCCCCTGAGCCACCTACATTAAGTGACAATAGAATAGTTTCAACTCAGCTGCCACTGACACTTTGAAGCATCTGAGGGTGGCACTCATGTCCCATACCGTCTAAATAGCCTCAGCCCTTCAGGGTGAAAGCTCTCAGCTTGTCCGGCCTCTCCTCTGTTAACTTCACTTCTGCTCAAGCTCCTCTGAGCCCCTGCCAAAGCCAGAACAGCTTCCTGTTTGTCGTTGAAGATGGATGCTGGTCTGCTCATTGCTCTTGCAGAATGTGTGCCTGGAGCAGTTTGGGGGGATTTATTTCAGCTCACAGTTTGAAGGGCTCTCAGTCCATCATGGAGGGTGAAAGCAGGGCAGTAGGAGCTCCTGAAGCTGCTGGATCCCATCTTAGGAATCAGGAAGCAGAGGTCAGAACTGGAAGCAGTCTGGGATACAACCCTCAAAGGCCTACCTCAGGTGGCCTATGTCAACAGCTAGATATGATGTCCCAGAGGTCCCACAACCTCCCCAAACAGCAGCACCAATAGTAAAGAAGTGCTGAACCGTTAGCCTGTGCTTCCACATCCAAACAATCCCCTCTATGGCATGCCATGCAGCTGTGGGCATTCCCAGGACATCTCAGATCTAGGGATAAAATGTACAAAAGAAGAGAGTATAAGGCAGAGGCAATCATGGAGGAAAAGGCATGTGTTTAGGAGGCGGATAAGGGTGTTAAGTGAGGGTGGAAAGGTGCCCCCTCTTTCCCATTGCTCTTCTAAATGTGCACCCAAGGCTGTTACTGGATTTATCTGCAAAGTTTGAAAATTAGATCCTGTGGGGCAGTTAGCTGGAGGATACACAGATCTGTTGTGCTTATCATGGAATGTTCTGACTCACAGGGGAGGCCCCTCCCCCACAGTCTCTAACACAATTGAATCGGGTCAGGAAACATTTTTCAGAATTTTTATTTCTGACGTCTTTGCTATCTCTAAATCCCCATCCTTTTGCATGTGCAATAAATATCCACTTTCTAATTTATAAGCAAATGGAGATGCAATGTTGATCATAAATATTAATGGAAGAGCAGAGATTAAGACGTATGCCCAGTCACGGAGCCTGAAAGAGCATTTCTCTGGGTGGCGTGGCAGTGTGGCAGCTCATGCTTACCTTCCACTGACACTGGGTGGCTGCACACTACAGTGTTTCAGTGCTGCTATAAAAAAAATCTCTCTTTGTAGGGCCTCTCAACCCTTGGCAGTGTTATGAAGAAGCTGGTGAAGTTGCATTAACAGAGGTAACAGATCCAGCGTGAGGGAGAGAACCATTGCACTGCTTCTTACCAGCTCAAATGACACCAAAGGATTATGTTCTGTGTTGGAATTTATACTCTGAAAAACAACCCTGAAATATCATTGCTTTCTTTTCCAAAGTCAGTGACAAACCTATCTAGGACACTTGAACCCCCACCCCACCAGCAGAGGAGATTAGATAGAACTGGGTGTGTTCAGCTTGCCTGGGATTTGAGATATATTAGGGAATAGTGCCATTTTATAAAGAATCATCTTAAGAGAGAAAATGGATGCACCCTGTGTGGCCCCAGGGTTAGAGCCAATAGGTAGAGTTAAAGATAAAAAGACTCAGGCACATCCTGCAGAACTTCCCCACAGTGCTACCTCCAGAGATGAACTGAGCTTGCTGGAACAGAGGTGGGCAAGCACACAAGTTGGCTGCTGGTTAAACGTGCTGCAGAGCAGCAACACACAGACTGCTGACCTAAAACATGAGCTCTGTGTGGTGGTTTTAGGTGGTAGATGATTGGCTAGTTTATTTCTGTGGTTGTATGGCGATCAAGCCCATGTTCTTAATTCAAACGAGGTTGGTTTACTTAAGTCAATCAGAATTTAAAAGGAAAAAAGTCATCTAGAGGCTGGAGAAATGGCTCAGCATTTAAAACAGTATGCACCGCTCTTCCTGAAGACCTAAGTTTACTTCCCAGCACCCATGTCAGGCAGCTCACAACCACCTATAACTCCAGATGCAGCAGATCCAGCACCTCCCACTGGATTCTGCTGGTACTTGCACTGACTCAGACAAAGACATACATATACACAAAATTAAAATAAATTAAACCCTTTCTAAAAATCGCCAAATAAATAAGAGACTCGCAGACGTAGCAAAAGTCATGGCTGACAACTGCTGGGGAAGTGTGGGCAGGAAGTCCTCCTCCCAGCCCCAACACCCTAAGAGCAGCAGAGAGTCCATCCAACATACTCTCCAGCCCAAGGTCACTCCCACAAAGCACGGTCCCAAGCCCTCAGCTACTCTGCAAGTCAACTTCCACATGTGCAGATCTAAGTAGCAGGAAGTTCAGTGCTTCTCCGGAAGTAGTAGCTCTTCCAGAAAGTTCTGCAGGTTGTGCCTAAATCTTCTAGCCTGTAACTCTAAAGAAGTATAAGCCAAAGTCCCAGTGTAATTGGATCTGCCTGACTCTGAAACAACCCACCTGGGTATCTTTCCTTTCCTCCTCCCCATCCAAGTGCACCAATCTTGGATTCTTGACAATCGGTTTTCCTGTTAGAAGATAAAACGGATGAGTAGATGCTCTATCCTGGGCTATTCATACTGCCTCCATCTACAGGAATGTGCACTTATTGAGTGTTATCTTGTACAGTGTATTTGAACCTCAAAGGGCAAATAACTATCAGAGGTAAGGATATTAAGTTTTAATGCTTAACAGGACTTTTTAGAGAAATTTATTTTGTGCTCAGGAAGGACTTTGGGGTTCCCCCAAATAATTCACAGTTCTATTAGAATCACATGTTTCCTCTTCACAGTTTAGAAAGCACTTTCAATTTTTTTTTTTAAATCTTATTCTCACAATAACCCAAGACGAGTCTTGTATTGATTATCTTCATTTGGGGGGCTAGGAAATAAAGACCCAGAGGGGCTGTTTAACTTCCTCAAGGCCACACAGCTTTCAAAACCACACCCAAATAAATCCCTTCATGCCAAACCCATAGCTCAATCCACTGTACCACACTGCCCTCCAGTGTCTCAAAGAAAGGACTCTTGCTGGCCATAAAGACAGTATGCAAAGATCCATCTCAGGTTTGAGAGATGTCTGAATTTGGATGCTGGAAGTTAGTTTTAGAGTGATTCTCACTCAGTTCCCTGCTGACCCTCAAAGAGCCAAGATGTTCCCTCAACTGCCTAAGACACGTAGGGGACATCTCACTGTCCCCTAGCATGGTTCTAAATGGGATAATACAAGCAAAGGGTTTCTAAGTATAGCATGTTCAGTATGCACTCAGCCTTCTATGGACAGTCTGTTGCTACACGTCACGTTTCCATCCATGATCCTGGAGAAATCTGAAATAGCCAGTTGAACATACACACCTGGAACATATATCCCCACTCCTCACATCTCCATCTAAAACCCAAGTGCACACTGCTGCTTGCTTGGCCTTCAGAACTTTTGTGAAACGAATAATTTCAGCAAAACGTGTCTTTGTTACAAGACAAGGGTTCTCAACATTCCTAATGCCGTGACTCTTTAATACAGCTCCTCATGTTGTGGTGACCACCCCCCCCAATCAAAAATTTTTAATTGTTTCATAACTGTAATTTTGCTACTGTTGTGAATCATTAATGTAAATATCTAATATTTGACCCCCAAGGGAGTCATGACTCACAAGTTGAGAACTGCTGGTCTAAGGGAAAACCCAGGGTTTTAGGGGAAAGGCAATAAAACCAAGACCACTAACTGACCTCTAAAGCACAAAGCAGCTCAGGATTTACGTCCTCCATGTGTTATCACCATGTGTCCCCAAGTGTCCGAGCTTGTCCCCATGTGAGACCTTCTGTGCCTTGCTTGGACCACACAGATCACAAGGACAAAGTGCTGAGCCACACGACTCATTCTGGCTGGGGACGAGTCAGTGTGAGCACGTGCCCTGCCTTGCTTGGGTGTGCAAGACTCTAGTGTGCAAGGTCTTAGGTCAGCATTCTAGGAGAGAAGCAGGATGTAATGGACAAGGATCTGAGAGGGGACATGGTAGAGAGGTTCAAACTGAAGGATACACAATTTGGAGGACAGAAAAACAAGGTTTCCCAATGCAAGTCCAAGTTTTTCCTGGTTCTGTAACTTTCTTGCTTTTCTTTTTTTAATCATTTGCCCATTTCTCCAGTCTCTACTTTGGTCTCTTTCCTATCAATTAATTGATTAAAATAATTAATTCCTTCCATAATATTAACAGTGTCTCCATGATGGTGGTGGGAGCATTTTACCCTCGTGTATTGTCTTTAGGCTGTGATGATTTACTATGTAAATGTACTCCATTAATAAAAGTCAATCAGGTTTTTAAAATGTACTTCCCAGACTGCCTGCGGTCCTTCGCCCACCTGCCTCAAACCTTCCACACCTTATCTAGACCTGTTGTTCGCCTTTCCCACCCATACCCATGAGACAACCCAACCTCCTTTCCGGCCTCTCTGATCCTCATCCAACCCATGCCTCCTCCCTCCTCCATATCTTCCTCTTGCCTATGAATCATGGGCCCACTCAGAGCCTCTTCTCCCTGAAAGACTCAAAATGGTTTATTTACCTAAGACTCTCCCTCCACCCCCAGTCTCCTCTATCCTCATAGGATGGCAAGGTGAACAAAGTATGAGACCCAGCAGAGAACAAGAGCGGGAGCCTAC
This sequence comes from Mus minutoides, assembly GCA_902729485.2. Classification (NCBI taxonomy): domain Eukaryota; kingdom Metazoa; phylum Chordata; class Mammalia; order Rodentia; family Muridae; genus Mus; species Mus minutoides. The sequence continues at coordinate 101,008 of CACVCL010092059.1, forward strand.
TGTGCATGATTCATGGTTCAGCAAGGATGAGTGAGAGAGGCCGAGGTGGGTGTGGGAGCAGCGAACACACAAAGAAGAGAAGGATTAATTGAGCCAAGCCAAGCTCAGCCTTGAAGATGCTACTTTGGTGTGTTCCCGAAATAGGGCTGAGCTTACGGCTGGTTCTTACTTGTTAGTAACCAGTTTAGCCATCCTTCTCTAAGTCCTCCTTAATTAATCTTCTTAAAGAGAGCAACCTGACTCTGCCAGATTTGCTGGCCAAGTGTCAAAAACCTGTTCTGCCACTAAAATTTCGAGATCTTCGCACGGAGTTTGCACAGAGAATAAGCAAACAGCTGTCCTCCTTCAACATTGGAAAACACATGCTGGTGAACACTCAGACACAGAGGCACCAAGGAGCTGCATTTACCCCCTTGTGCGTAAGCTCGTGTGTGCATTTAGCATAAAGTGTGTACCAACGTCAACTGTGAGCAAGAACATGTGGTCTCTTCCCTCCTAGAAAGCTGAGGAAGTTAGACACACATTTATATATCTGCAACTCTTTGAAATCAATTATAACACGATGGAAGCCTTGAGAACATCCTTGAGGAATTACAAAAGACACTGAAGATACCGTCCCAGAGAAATGGATATCTAGCATTCTCTTTGAGTTCAGGAACTGTGGCTTGTTCATCACATGGGTTGCCTCCTAGGAGGTACTCATTAGGGCATGCTGAACAAGTACCAAGATTCCAGAGAATGATTCCAGAGAATGGATAGGAGTCACCAGACAGAATGGAGAAAGAAGGTTCCTGAAAGGAAGCAGGCACCAGAATGAAAAACCCAGCAAATGACCATATCGGGACAGAGGTGTATTTCTGTCTGGGAGTGGCTTTGCAAACACAGGCTGTGAGGCTGGAGAAGGAAGCTGGATCAGTAAACCATGCTAAGATACTGGAACTTGAGCCTGGGCACAAAGAGTAAACTTACTCGTGGGGACCAACTATAGGGAGGGCCTTGCAGACATATTCTCAATTTGAAAACACTACTTCCTAAAATTCCAGCAACCTGAGGCTTTTCTGGTTTTCCATCTGAAAAGCCATGGCAGCTTGAGAGAATAAGCCAGAAACTGGAGTGAATCGGTAAGGATGCCAACATCCAGGCAGGTATCTCCCTGCTCACGTGACCTTGAGCTTTCTTACTTGAAGTCTGCTTTATAACCACTGAGAACTCTGTCCTTCACCGTTTTCCTTCAAGTCCATTCAAAATAGTCCAGTTACCTAGCTCCTCTGGATCTTAGGATGTAAGCCCGCAAAGGGAGACTGTCACAGGGACAAGCAACACTCCCAGGCACATCACTGGGCCCTACAGAATAAGGCAGTGTGGAAAAGTGAATGACAACCTAGGTTGTAGCCATAAGTCAAACAGCACCATGGTCTCCATTTTATCTTTGTTTCTCGCTCATTTTTCTCCTTGTTGACGTTCAGTATGTGAAGACGCATGTCAAAGCTATAGTCCTGGATCTACCCGTAGCTCTCTATGGAAGTGCTTAAGATAGTCCGAATGGCAGCTCTGGAGAGTTTTAAGAAATCCTGTTCAAACAGAAGGAATATCACTCAGGGAGGCCTACTCAGGCTGTAGTGCTTAAAGGAAGTCCAAGTTAGTTGCTTAGAGAGGAAAGACACGGCCAGACTCTAAATATTTGATCCATGAAGTCAAGGTACCAGAAACATTAGAGGAAAGTTCATCTCAGAAGCCAACACACCTGAACATTCAAATGATACTACCCACCCCACCCCCACCCTCAGGCAGCAGCTGCTTTGTGACACCCCAAATGAGAACCAATTGTAAATGTTAATACTGAATTTGGGGGATGTGTAGTCATTACACACCTATAGATATCCAAGGCACCTTGAGTCTGATGTCTCACCTCCCCTACATCTTCTCTTTTCGTTTTATAATACATCTCCCTCCTAAAGGCTAGAATGCAAACTAGCCAGATGGTTTCCCCTGGGGATTTAAATATATTGCAAATTCCATGATAGTTGGCTTAGTTCTAGCAGCTGGGGCAGCAGGAATCCTGAAGCATTTTGTAAATGAGGGGCTCAGGCCATTTCCTAATTTTTCTTTTAGTGGTGGGAAAGGAAAGCAAGACAGGAAAAACTCCAACTTCTGCTACTGCTCACTAACCCATATGATGGGCCGAGGGAACTGATAGGGCCCCAGTGAAAAGGTTCTGCCAGAGAGCAGGGTTGAACTTCCGTTGGAAATTAATCAGTGGAAGAGGATCTATGGAGAACATCAGGCCACACCACATCATTCATTGTTTTCAAATTCATAGTGAAAGGGAGCTAGCAATGTAGCTCAGGAAAACAGTGTTTGCTTAGCAAGCAAAAGGTCCCAAGCACCACCACCAAATACATACATACATACATACATACATACATACATACATACATACATACATACATACATACATCACACTGATTTATTGCCTAACTTGATTCAATTCAGCAAATCTTTCTTGAACACTTGTTGAAAATCTAGCTTATCCCCACTGGAAAATTCAAGAGATGAAATGACCTAATTCTGCCTGAAGAGATTCAGTATTTAACAAGAGAAACGAATATATCAACAACACGCTATAAAACTAGATCAAGTAGAGCCGGGCGTGGTGGCGCACGCCTTTAATCCCAGCACTTGGGAGGCAGAGGCAGGCGGATTTCTGAGTTCGAGGCCAGCCTGGTCTACAAAGTGAGTTCCAGGACAGCCATGGCTATACAGAGAAACCCTGTCTCGAAAAAACAAAAACAAAAACAAAAACAAACAAAAAAAAAACCTAGACCAAGTAAAACTGATGCAAAAGGGTTGCTCAAGCAAGCGAAGGGTCTGAGAGTTTGCACCTGTATGCTAATGAAGGGATTTTTGTTCAGCCCATACCATCTACTATTCGCCTACTGTATTATTGGAACTGTACAGAAAGCCAGCAATCACAACTCAACTCATAAGCCATTCAGACACTGTAGACTCCTAAACACTTAGGAGATCAATGACTGTTTAAAAAATGGGAGAAATGAGACTGGAGATGGCTCAGCAATTGAAAGCACTTGTTGCTCTTGCAGGGGCCTTTTGGGGGTTCCTGGATCCCACAACAGGCACCTCACAGTCACTTGCAACTTCAGCTCCAGGGGTTCAGAAACCCTCTTCTGTCATTGTTGTGCACCAGTGGATAATCAGTTAACACACGTGGTGTATGTGAATGTACACATACACATAAAAGAAAAATAAGTAAATATATTAAAATAAAAATGATGCTACTCCCCCAAACTAAAAAGGACAAGTGTCTTTTAACCTATATATTTGGATGATCTTTTATTACTAAGAGATAGTATTCATATATTAACTGCTGCTGACCCAGGCAGGGATGGAATTGTTTGAGTATTCTTCAGGGATGGAATTGTTTGAGTATTCAAAGACTGATAATAGATATGCACACCGAGTGCTTATTACATGACAGCCGCCGTGCTAGGTCATTTTCCTACAACAGTCCATTAAATTACTATAGTCCCGTCTTGTTGATCAAGAAAGTAAGGAGCAGAAATGTTAGCATACCCAAAGTCACCTTACAAGTGAGGGAGTCAAGTCTGAACTCAGGTGGTCTGCCTTAAAATTGTGATTCAAGCGAAGCCTTCTTCCTCTGCTTAATCAAGCATGTTCCTCTGGTGACCTTGTGCGCTCACTGATCCTGGTGCTGGCACTTGCTCCACTACACATCCAGTTTAGCATGTACATGTAAGGCAGACAGACTTGCTGTCCAGTCCAGTCCAATCAAGAGGCCTCTCTTTTTCACTCACCCGAAGAGACCTTGGTTCTTCTATATATCTATCATTTATTTCTTTATTTATTAATTTATTTACATTCCAAATGTTGCCCCCCTACCAGTCCCCCCTTGCAGAGTTCCTCCCCCCAATTTCCCCCTCCCCTTCACCTCTGAGAGGGCAGCCCCCACTCCCC